>UELV01175801.1:0-36327 GCA_900490015.1 Megastigmus stigmatizans | reverse complement strand
CTCTCTCTCTCTCTCTCTCTCTCTCTCTCTCTTGTACATTCTCTCTTATGCCACTGCTTGTGCATTGCACTGTGTATATGAATCTGGACGTTGGTGTTTGCCCCCCCCCCTTCTATCTCATATGTGTATGTGTGTGTGTGAGTGTGTGTGAGTGTGTGCGAGAGCAAACGCACGGACGATTTCGGATCTAGCCGCGAAAGCTGAGGCTTCGCACGCGCGTGCCGCCTCTGTGAGAACTGACGCTCTCCGGTTCGTTCGGCAAGCGTGCTTAGTAGGTGCAGGATATGTGTACAGGGGTTAATTCGTCGATAGGGTACATACGTAAAACGCATTACACCAGGGCCCCGATCTAATGTATTCCTCTGCGCCTGCGATAGATATAAATTTTGCCCGCGCAGACGCCGAATCAGATGCATACGGTTACCGGGCGTTTCTAAAGATTATTCCGTGGCTTCTGTTTGTGTTTGCTCATATTCGCGACGTCGCTGTAATGTTTCGTTGTACTCGTAGTATTATATAGCGAATAAAATTCTACGAACTCGTATAAATATTGTTGCAATTTATTCAAGCCTGATCCCAACGAGTCTATGAGTACTGGACGTACTTCGAAGCGAGCGATTCTTGGCTATATCAAACCGAGGATCTATACTAAAGTTGTTTTAATTCAGCGCAAAAGGAAAACTTTGAAATAAAGATAATTGAAGAAGGCGAGCAAGACGTACTAGAGGAAAACACGAGTGTAGTATTTCTGTTCCACGCGAGGCTTTACCACTGGCAGCGTTATTATTACGTATGTTGTACGGCAAGCGTTGCGCGCCTTCGACTCTCGCTGACACGCGCGTACTGCACTCACACTAACGCGCTCCCGTTTTGTTTGCGCGAAAGCACGCGACCCTCTGTCTTATCCCCCCCCCCCCCACACACACACACATACACGCACACACACACCATATTGCGAATCGAAAGAGATAGAGAGATAGAGACAGAGAGACTGGCTCTCCCACGTGTATGTGCGTACGGAATAAGCCCGCATTATACGGCTTACGTTTTCGAACGCTGTCCGGAGCAGAAAATTTATAATGCGAAAAAAAGTCGATGGCTATGACAACGAACGTATACGAACTGCGCACACCCCTCAAAGATAGAGTATATATTACGAGAGAAAGAATGAGAGAGAGAGAGAGAGTTGGGGAATTTTATACAAAGGGGGAAGGGGGGGAGAGGACAGAGGCGAGCGAGAAAGAAAAGTCGCGGACGCACGCGCATAAGGTTTTACGTTTTCTAAGTAATGGCTCTTTGGTAATTTCTGCAAGATTTACGGGATTCGATAAAAAAAGCTTAGCTGCGGAACTGAATGCCGCTCTCTCGCTCTCTCTCTCTCTCTCTCTCTCACTCACTCTTTTCGTTCTTCTCTCTCGCACGCTCGCTGGGTGGCTGCAGTCCGGTTCACCCTCCTGGCGAATGCGTGAAGAGGATGAGATGGTGATTCGTTAATTGTTTTGCTTCTTTTCGCAGCTGTTAAAATTATCGATTCCCTTGTTATTTAGTGCACTATAAATTTCTGCGGGAGTTACTTTCAAAGTATCCTTTTTGAAGTCTGAAGAAACTTTATTGTGCATTAATTTTTTTTGCTCACCTCTTCCCCCTTCTTCTTTTTCTGCATCGGGGAAAAGAGCAGTTGAACTACTTTTTATTTTTATGCGGAAACGTTAAAGGAAGCTCGGGTCGTATAAGTCTGTCTAAAACTTTTCTTTTCTTTTTTTCGTACGCTGTATATTTTGCGTAGAAGATTGGGGAAAAGAAACATTATTAATTTTTCCTGGCCGAAAGAATGTTATAATTTGATAAGTATATTGGTGGGTATACGCGAATGTAGGCTGCAGTTGTAAACTCGCTGAGCAAAATGTAAATTATTTTAATTATGCGTTGTGTTTTGCAGAAATGATAAATCAAGTATCGCACAGTGTTATTATAAAGTCGTTAATTATAAATAAGATAGGCATCCGCGATTTTATTTACATATATTTTCATGTACGCTTTCAGATTCTTTCTCTACAATTATATTATAGTTTCTAATCCATTTCAAATATTACATATTCTATTATTATAAGCCTAACAATAAAATTGAGCTCTAGAAATTTCACAATTTGCAGACTTCATGGTGAATAGATCGCGTATAACATATGTGCCTTGCTCTTGAAAAATGCTCACTAATTACAAAAGAAATTTTTTTTCTAATCAACTAAATACCGCGTAGACTAACTAAATTAAATATAGAGAAAACCAATTTATTTTTATTTTACATTTCTTAATATTAACAACCGAATAACTTGAAATATGCAGATAAAATCATAATGTTATAGAACAAGGATAATCACTACAATCATAAAGGATAATTGTGCGTAATAACGTTACTTTTTATCGCAGCTCATGCAGCATTACTTTGCACTCGCGTAGCGATAAAAATTATAATATTATTATGTTTCATCACGTAATTGCTATCAGCCGGCGCTCTCGCAATAAGTATCAAAAAATCTTCAAAGCTTTTTCTGCCACTGTACTCGAGATATCGGTGAAAACAAAAGTCAACGACCTTAGGGGTTGTAGCGAACGAAGAGGAGGAGAAGGGGAGAGAAAGAGAAGGTAGCCGTTGGCCGCACGGCGATTCTCGATTATCTCTCTCTCTCTCCTAGTCGAGAATGCAGACACACGGAAGGAAGATGTTCTCTTCCTATCCCCGCCGCAAGCCTTCGTTCGAGATCCTTGATGCTTGTGCGGCAGCGGCTTACTGTCTCCCTCTCGCTCTGTGAAACTCGCGGGGTATACAGGGCCGCAGAATCGTAAGGCCGCACGCGCGCAGCGAGAACGAGGCACCCACAGGCACGACTGCAGCGGACAAATGCTCCAACGCGACGAGGACGAGGAGGGAGACAGATAGAGTGAGAGAGAGAGAGAGAGAGGGAGAGAGATCCTTCAGGAATCCTCGAAGAGGAGTTTCGCGGCAGCCGTAGCCGCAGAATCCTTCGATCTCTAATTGGCGCATTCAGTTCACGCTTAGCTTAGCTTCTATATGCAGTCGAGTTATGCTACAAAGTTCATGTGGCGCATGTAATTTTACCCCTACAATCCTTTAGGCCGTCTCTCTCTCTCTCTCTCTCTCTCTCTCTCTCTCTCTCTCTCTCTCTCTCTCTCTCTCTTGCAGAGCCGTATTGTGCATGCACACGTACACGAATACACGTGGGGAGGCTCCGTGCATCGGCGAATCGTAATCGATTATCCAGCTTATCCCTCTCTGCATCGGCGACGTAATTGCCTATACTCTCTACCCTTAGACTCTCTCTCTCTCTCTCTTTCTCCCTACTGCTTCGTGGCTCCTTCTTCTAATGAACTTCGAACCTTCATTTTTTTCTCGTCCACTGTATTGTGTTGAAGTATTGATTGATTGAGCCCCATGAATTGTTGTTAATACTGCTTTAATGAATAAGCATTTGATCTCAAGGTAAGTTTGTAATCCATGTAGAATTGAAGAAAAGTTAAATTTTATTCTTATAATACGTATATTCCAAAACTAACAAATGTAATAATTGTGTTCAGTTAAAAATATGAGATATTAAAAAAAGTTCATTTGTTAAAAAGTTTTGCATTTCTTCTAGGTATGAAATAATGAACAATAACACAGTAATCGATGATCAAAGAAATTATTGAAATGCGTCTAATAAAAGTGACTGCAGTGATCATATCAATTTTTAATAAAGAAATCTTTCGCGGTTTAATGCGCGCAGCTGAAGACAAAGTGCATCAGTTGTCACAATAAAAGCAGAGCGCCGCGCGTATTGATAGCCGCCGATTAAAATATAAGCCGTTCTTTTCCCCCTTTTTCATGCTAGCATGTGACTTGCAATCGCAATAGACACGCAACCCCCGCGGTATACTCGTTTGTATTCATCCGGTTACATTTGTTGTCTCTTTTCCGTTATAATAACTCTCTCTCTATCTCTCTTTCGCTCCCGCTTCCCTTTCTCCCCCTTTTCTTTTTTTTTCTTCTACAAATTGCTCTCATTGTTCTCCCTCGATTTTTTCCCCGCTCAAATCTCTTAATAAATATCTCGATCCGTCATTATCATCTCTCGTCGTTTCCTCGTCTCGCACGTCATTTGGATATTTTACTTTTTTTCTCTTACCGCATCAACTCTCCCTTGTTTTATCGACACTCTCGTACTCAGGTACGTACTACGAGATTCTTGCAGCCCAGCTCTATTTTAAAACTGCACAAAAAAAATAATCAAATCGAATAACTTTACCAAATTAATTCTGCCCATTCAAAATCAGCCCATCCACGTAAAAAGCTTCGTTTCCGTGTGTCCCAAATATCAATATTTATCAAGCGCCAAGAGTAAAAAGACAGAGAAAGGAGAGTGCCCCATCAAGCCTACAACTTGTATGAAACTGCCACATGTTTTCCCACGGCCAGCATATACATATAGAGTACGGCTTCGATGTACACACCAGCGCTCGATACGCGCCTGGCCGCCTTTTTTATCCTCATCTCTTTCTCTCTCTCTCTCTCTCTCATCCTCATCTGCCTGTCTCGGTGGCGCTTTTTCCTTTCCGGAGGGTATATACACACCAATACACGGACACACGCGTACACATCGAGCACCGATCAGCGCGCATAATCTGCGTACTCATTATTACTAGGATTCTAAGGGGGAACTCGTGTACGCGTGTGTGTGTGTGTGTGTGTGTGTGTACGCGTGTGTAATACGTGCAGCGTACAGTGCACGAAGCGAGAGCGCGTATGCCGGGCGCGCGCGCCTTCATTATGGACGACGATATGGAGCATTGTTTGCACAATGAGAGGGTGAACGCGCGACCCGACGCGTGTCTCTCCCACGTACACAGCTATATAACAGCTCCACATCACTAACGCGCGCACACTCACACACACACACACACACACGCATACACACACCAGCAAGAGCTAGCGAGAGAGCCTTAATGCGTTATCCCTCTTTCCTCTCGCCTCGCTCACGCCTATAGTTCGCCTCCACCTGCTACCTATATGTTCCTCGTCTACCCGCTGACGAGTTTCGACCTACCTCCTCCTCCTCCTCATCCTCCTCCTCTTACGCCTCCTCCTTTCCCTCCATCCTCTCTCTCTCTCTCTCACTGTCTCTCTCTCTCTCTGCACGGGCTGCGGGCTCGATCCTATCCAGGCTTCCTGGAGCGGCGCAGCTCTGCGGCGACACGCGCAGGGCTAAGCTACTTATCTGCGCGCTGTAAACGTGCCAGATAATCGTCCGCGAACGAACTCATCCTCCATCCCTTTCTCTCTCCCTCCTCCTCATTCTCTCTCTCTCTCTCTCTCTCTCTCTCTCTCTCTACGTATAGAGTATACGTAGAGAGTGCAGTCTGCATGTGCAGAGAGAGAGAGAGAGAGAGAGAGAGAGCCTTGGGATGGCGTCGAAGCGCGCGTGCATCAAATCGCCCGAACGACGACGTCGACGGCGATGACTATAATACGACGAGAGGCGGTCGCGCGATTTCTGCTTTCCTCTCGCTCGCGTGGGCGCAATCTCGATCGGCCGCCACGGAGCTCCCGTGTTATATTGTAACGCATCGTCCTGTTATTTACATCGCTTCATAAAACATGGGAGCGGAGATAAAAGCGACGGTTAGGGGACTTGTGATGCTACTAAGTTTCCAGTTTCGCGGTGGCTGCGATTGTTTTGGGGATTGTTGCAGTGGTGCTTAGTGTGTTAGGTTTGGTGTCTGAACTGGTTTTTCCGTATTGCAGATATAACTCGAACTTATGGAAAAGAAATCGTTCATTTTTACAGATATGCGAAACGAAATTAATACCAGAAATATTTATATTTGAAACCTACATTTTTTAAATCTTCTACGGAAATCAATATAGCAATGCTACCATCCGATTTTATCGTTCGTAGCACGTGTTTTCTACACTATTCATATTTTATGTATTGAATGTATAGATATAATTTATTCTAACTCTTCCTTCTATCTCTGAACTGCAGAAAGTCTTCGAGCTACTATTGCAATTATATCATTATTAAGTACATTAGTTAGTATATATGCGAATTTCTTATTCATTAGTTAAAGGAAATAATTTAAGACATTTTTTTCTCAGTATATAAATATATAGATTACATTCTGAGAAATTTACTTTACTGTACTCGAGTACACTTCAATACAATGCTTTACCAATGTTTTACACTTCTTTTATGTTTAGAACTAACTTATTCCTTAATCATTGAATCATTAGAAGGTTCTAAAAAAAGTATTTCCTTTACAGGAGTATTTATTGATTATTTATGCTAATAGTATCGCTATACTATTACCATTACTTGATGATTATCTGCGAATCATTTGATTTATTATTAGTTGCATATATCTAAGCTTATTAATAATTCTAATCGCGAATGTTTGTCTTAATTATTGTTAATGCAAGGTACCGCTTGCATTGTTCTCGTACCGGATGTTCAAGAAAATGCCGAGTAAACCAATTTTCCCCCGTACCGAATAGCCATTATATATCCTAGAAATATCCAAGTATAGAGAATTGATTGCCCGCGAGTCGATGGTAATATAATTGTTGATAAGTGTGCACGTTATAACCCTTTCCTATGCAGAACAAAAATAAATATTTATATTCAACCTAGATTTCGACGTGGATGCAACCCGTCTTCAGAATCGATGGACGGAGAGAAATACACTTATATGTACACAAGTACATCGAATGCACGTATCAAATACAATTCACTTCCGCATGCGAATTCAGTGTATTTTTATCATCTCCTTCGCTACCGTAGGGTAGCATTCCGATTGATCGCCTATCGTTTGGGAACCCGAGAGTCGATCGATGATACTTAGAAAAACGGAAAAGCTTGGATATTTATATACGAGCAGTTATAAGTAAGCATCTGCTCTACATATGCAACCGAACGCTTGAATCATAGCTGTCCCTCATCCGGCGTCATGCTCGTTATTTTAATTTTAATAAAGCTTTTGTTAAACTCGAAACGATAGCTCGCCATACATTATAATACCCTAGCAGCTCGTGTGCGTTGTCGACAAAAGTAACGATTCCTATCTAACCTTTTCTCTCTCTCTTCCCCTCGTCGCACAATCGTTCGACACGTGCCAGCTTTCCCTTGGCGATCGTGGTGCCGCGATAAACGCGGAAAAGGAAGCGAGAGAGAGAGAGAGAGAGAGAGAGAGAGAGAGAGAGAGAGAGAGAAAGCCGGCCTGTCCGTATTACACACATCCTCGCGGCGACCTTTATTTTTAATGAGCTCAATTGTCTCGGCGATGCTTTACGCCGCTCTGCCCCAAAACACGTGTAACATTACATTTCAAAGGGAACGCATATGCGGATTAACGAACTCTCCGTCACCGTAAACATATCTTGGGCCGAAAATAAAAGGCGACTGCGGGAGCAGCGTTTGATTCCGCGTTTAACGACTCGCAATCGGAACGTCATTAAAGTGTCGAATCAAAGCTCGCGCGGTAATCACCACCGGGGGAGAGGTAAAGGGCTGCTGCGCGGCGAGCTTTAATTTATCCGCGCGTGAGCAGTGCTCTCGGCGTTTTATATGGGGTCGTAAGAGCGGAACTGGATGAAACTACTTTTAGAAATGCTGCTACCGCCGCCGCCGCCGTATATTAAGCGGCCCGCGCGCGGGTAAACTGCTCGCTCGCATTAGCGCTGGGCTCGGCAGTAGCAGCAGCCACGGCGATGAAAATATGGGCATTGATTTCCATGCGTTAAGTCGAGCCGATCAAGACTCGCCGATCGGCGCGCGCTACATGAGTATGCAATCAAGCGGCGCTATTATCAGTGCCTTTGTCCATGAATAATTAGAAAGAATTGTGGAGGGTGGATTTTCTACTATACTGCTGCTGCTTCTCTCTCCCTCTTACTCTCGCTCGTATACTCGCTGCCCGCGTGCGCACTGCACTCGTCTGTGCGTTCCTGCAATGTGCGGTTTTTCTCTTGCTGCTACCGCTCGCTGACTATTATTTCCCCTCCCGCGAGCGATCCCTCGCTTCGTTGTTTGCCCGTATTGCGCGCGCGAGTACGCGTTCTATAGATGTATGCGCGCTGGCTAAGTACGTTTTATCGTGTGGGCCAGCGCGGCTTAATAGAAAAGAAATAATGATCGCGGCGTCCAATTCGAATGATTTATGCTTATTACGGTTTTTGCGCGTGTTATTCTAGCGCCGATTGTTGCAGGAATCTATTTTTTACCATAATTAATTGTCTCGAGTATTAGCGTATTTCGCTTAATTGACGAACGATGTTTGTTTATTGGAGTGTAGAGATTTGATTTTTTCCTTCTGCTTTCATTCTGCATGTGGCCTGCAGTTTGCGATCTTTGTAATAGCTGCGAACGATTATTAAGCAGGCTGCAAAATTAATTAGATTTTTATTTAAATTAACTGCGTGTTGTGAAAGACGGAAATTATTGTTTGCATAATGAAGTGAGTTATTAATAGTCTCAAGTTAAAAACATAACTTATAAACAATACTTTTCAAATACAGCGACCATTGAAATCATAATCAAATCACTAAAACCATTATAATACTCGAAATTGAGTGAAACGTTGTAAAATAAAAACTAGAAATTAATTCATATCAATCCATCTTTAAATCTAGAAAATCTCGTGATAAAATGAAACCGGAGTTCCTGCGATCAAAATCGCATCCCGCAAAGCCCATCGCACTCTTCGAAATCCAACGGAACACAGTAGCAGGCCATTACAAACGCTTCTTACAGTCCACATTCGCATTCGCCTCGGCGACCACAAAGAGAGAGAGATAGAGCGAGAGAGAGAGAGAGAGAGAGAGCGAGAGCGCGGCGAGTTCAAGCACTCGACATATACTTCGAATTTGCCAGTAACAGCACACAGGCGTCGCTCCCGTATAGCTGCAGTGGCAGTAGTATTAGTAATGGTGGTAGTAGCTGCTGCCGCGGACAATAATGAACGACCCCGACTGTATCGCGACGCAATCTGCACATACTTAACGGGAGGAAAATGCATATTCATGCGACTCCGCAAACGTGCGGACCTGGTATATAGACCGAGAGGGAGAGAGATAGAGAGAGGCGCGAGTGACGCGCGCGTTTTTTCCTCTCCTTTCCTATTTTTTTTTTTCAATCTCGCTCGCTTCCTACCCATATATCCCATGCGAATGCCGCGCGGTGTCTACTCTATACATGTGTGTGTTTGTGTAACGCGCGCGCGCCGGGGACTTGTCGCTCTTTATTGCCGAACGCCTGGCAAAGCTTTTCCGAGCCCCGGAGAAATGAGAATTATCATTCCCGACACTGTTGCTATTGCTGTTGCTGCTGCTGCTGTTGCTGAGCCACTGTTGGCGCGTGCGATCGACAATTAAAATGAAATCGGTTTCGTTTTCGCATTCTTGTTTTCTTTCGAGCGTTGGGTGGTTGTAAGTTTATCTTTGAGAAAATTTCAGCGTCAAAAGAGATCTTTTTTACTGAATTTGTAGAAGCCAAATGATTTTAATTCTTTTTAATTTAGGCTGTATTCTGTTAAAAATGGATTATAAGCTTTGGCGAACGATTCGATTCGATCGAACGGTTCAGGTTTCTCCATTTGCTATTAAAATTACATTTGGTGAAACGCGTCTCGCTCCAAGCTGTTTGATGTATTTTAAGTGGCAGGTATATAGTTTGAGCTAATAGTATGCATAGCATTTGATGCGGTATCAGATTGATGTACGTACCAAGAAATGTGTCGTCATATGAATACTTAACTTCTTTCAATTCATCAAGTATTTAAACTATTAGCTATATTTGTATACCAGAAAAGCTTTAAGTCTATCCTGACTCGAGAAATCGGTATGTGAATTGCTGGTAACTATACTAATAGATTATTTGCACGAAGGTATTGTAGAATTAAATGCGCTGCTGCGATTGTGAATAAATTATTAAATTTAATTCCATATACAGCAGTCGTCAATTAGTCAAAAGCGAAAAGCTTTTATACTTATAAAATAATAAATAATGCGTCCTTATTTTAAGTACATCTTTAATTCGCATCACCTATCGACAGAAATGAAAACGCTAACGGTCTGTAGAGTCACTCCACGAAAAATCAATAGACACACGTTAAAGCTCGGCAAGAAATATCCCTCCATTCTCATCGAGTCGCGTGCAGTGGGAGTCGCTATTAATCGGTCCGTTCGAAGGCGCGTCGGGTCGCCGCCACGCTCGCAGAAGAAAGCTCCCGTGGCCAGAAATACTCGAGCGAAAGAATTAGCAGAAGAAAGAGGGAAAGAGAGAGAGAGCTTTCGCTCTCTGTATATACGTCAGCGTTGCGCCGCGAGCTCTTCTCTCTTTCTCTCCAGTCTTATAACCCCCCCCTCCCTCTTTCCAACAAGAAAAGTCCGCTCTTCGCGGCCAAGTTCAAGTCGTACGAATAAGACGCAAGCGCGCGCATACGCACACACACACACACACACACACACACACACTTACACACACGTATACCTTCTTCCCCTATTATAGTATACGTGCTGCAGAGCTCGGCACGCTCTCATCACGCGGCTACCAGCTGCGGCCACGTGGGTTTACTTGGAATATTACTCGCGAATGAGCGTTTTCTTTCGTATATTACACATTATTCGTTCAGTCCTCGATCTGGATAGTTGTTGATCATTTGACTGCGGGATGAATTGACGTATAAGTAGACGCTTCGTGAATTGCAATGTATTTGGAGTAATGACTGTGAAAAAGTTACTCCTTATCTTAATGGAAGTGATGGTCGTTTTAATTGGAGCCAAGGTTCTTTTCATTCACGCTCTCAGCTGCTAAATTTTCGAAAAAATATATCTACAGCACTGACCACTTGAAATCTTGAGTGTTAATTTAGAATTATGTATTGCGTACTATTTCGTTATTCCTGTATATTAATTTACATAATACGTTAAAATGACAAATAGATACAACATGCATATTGTGGTTACGCAATTGCGATGAAATCAATTATTTTTCAACGCAATGCTTTTAAATGTATAGAAATAGAATATTACGTTCTATACATATATAATAAATTCAGTTTTACGAACCCTTCGACTTTTAACGGCAAAGATAACGATAAAAGGGTGGAAATAAATCTTTAATTAGTACGGGCCACTTGAAGCGGGCAAGGTTTATTTACAAGAACGATATCTCTTTTTACGGCGACAATTAGGCAGTGCGTATAATGTAACTAATTATACCCAATAATCGAGCGTTCGACGCAGCGGCAGCCGAAATAATCAGTATAGAAATGACCGCGTAAAGCACGGAATGAATCGGAGAAATAACAATGAATAATTTACCGTATAGGCGCGATTCATTGAGTTTACGCACTTAGTTTAAAGATGCATTTGTCGCATCGGTAATGACAATAATTTAGGCCCCCTCGCTTCACGATATACACCGCCACGAGCGTCGCTCCCAAGTAATTGCCTCAGATTATCATCCGTTCTCTCTCTCTCTCTCTCTCTCTCTCTCTCTCTCTCTCTCTCTCTCTCTCTCCGCCCGCACGAATCTACAACTAAACAAAACAAAAATAACAGAGAGCGACTCGCGTACAAAAGCAATCCGTGAAAACAAAAAAAAAATCCGGGGGAAGAGCTCGTGGGGTGTGTACACAAAAAAGGCCGGGCATTAAACTAATTTCGCATAGGTTGATTACACAAGAGAAATTTAAAACTCGCCATTATTCAAAAGAAGCACGTTAATAGAACTTAATTTATATTGCGAAGGCGTACAACTTCGTGTTCTATTGATTTTTGCCGTCCCTTGTAATTATCTACATGCGGAGCACATAAGCGCTCGGTATATAGAAGTGAGTGTACCGCCACACGCAGACACACGCACAAACACACACACACAAACACTACACGGTGGAGAGCGATTGTGTGTCAGTGTGTGCGACTACGTGGCGCGCGAGGCGCGTGCACGTGTGTTAATTCTCCGTCTAGACAAATCCACGCGGCGAAACGCTCGGCGAAAGCGGTCAACGAACGTATGTACACGCGGGCGCGCACACGCACACATATACGGGTGTGTAAGGCGTGTAGCGTTACAATGAAGGACTCATTACAGCTCTAATTCCAAAGTTTTACCCCCCTGGTGCAGCGGACCAAGTCCTTTATCATTAGAAGGCCGCCCCCTCCTGCTTCTCCCTCTCACCCCCCTCCCCCCTCTCTCTCTCTCTCTCTCTCTTTGATATTAAGCGTCGCTTTCTCGCTCGGGCTTCCCCTACTATATATATGTGTGTGTATCCTCGCTTCCTTATGTGCATGTGCGACTCATAATGCTGCCCGGCCTCTTTTAACTCGATGCTAATCCGCGCCCTTATTTTTCGCCTCTCGCTTTGAACGAAGGAACAAAACTGGTCGCTTATTCAATTTCTTGTAGATTATGCGTGCAGTAAGAGGAGCCGGCGGATTTCGCTTATGCGTAATATATATATAATAATCGAGGCTGACTTGAATTGGATTGTTAACTTGGGAGGGAGTGAATGCTGGGCTTGTTTTTGTTTTGGAAATAAAAACAAGTTTTGACAAATTATGAGTCTTTTTTTCATTCAACGTTTTGTCTCAATAAGAACTAATATCGTCATATGTAGGCTGAAATTGACTTTGGGCCGCGGAAGCGAACATTGGCATTGTCGAAGCCCATGGCCCGTGCTGAATCGCATACAAGCGACGAAAAAAAGGAAGCACCGATCCTTTTGTTTCGCAACCGACCATGCATTTCTTTCTCTTTTGCCTCTTTTTTTTTTTAATGAGCATGCCATCGTTCGGAAATCAGTCGTACGCAGCTTCGGAAAAACGAAACGAAAAAGTATTTATCCACAATTAACGCTAGAACACAAACAAAACCCGCGTCCACGTTACAACAAAAAAGAAAAAGCTATATGTACCCGATATACTCCGCGCAAGTCACGCTATTATTATTATTATCATTATTATTGTTCACGCGCTTGACACGCCGAGTTTGAGTTATTAAGAGAGCCGCGCGGTCTGTATTTCAGGTTCGATCTATATAATACCGTTGTATTGGATTTGTCCACCTATGCGAAACCATTAACCGTTAAATCGTACCGAGCTTTTTCTAATCCACTTAAATGCGGGTAAACGTCCCTTTTCCTTTCTTTTTTGTTTTTTCATTTGCTGTTAGCTGGCGTTTAACGTCTATTCAAATTAGAGTGCGACATTTTTGCTCAAGTCACTATAAAGTTTCTATATTATCAAGGCACTAATAAAGTTTAACGACGCACATATTGTGGAAAATCAATTTCGTATATTAAAATTATTGCCAGTGCATTATTGTTACCACTACTAAAATTATTACTCGTGCATTATTATGTTGTAGTAATCATTTCAATGTGCCAAATTGATTTTGCCCAAATTGCGCATAGTTCGGTTTTATTTCTTCGAATAATAGAAACATTTTCTTGAATCTAATATTAGATCGAAAGTTTTTTTCGAGGCGTATTGTCATCGCATAATACTATCTTTAACTGACTAGCACACGTAAAGTTACGGGGCAATTTTCGGATTTCTCTGTACCTTAAACATATGTGTAACGAATGTTTGAACTGCAGCCACCAGGCTGAAAAAAAAACTGGCTCGTCAACGTTGATTCTGATCGATTTAATTAAAAATCGAAACAAAAACAATCAGCGTATAAGTAGCTCGCCGCAGCTCGCCTGATAAAATCCCCTGGTCACTAGCTCGGTGTACTCGCCCGCACCACCGAGTTTGAAATTTCGATCGTGCGCGCATTTCGCCATTTAATCAAATGTTAATTTTCGAGCAAATATAAAAAAAAACGAGAGAGAGAAAAAGGGGGAGACACAGAGCGAGGGAGAAGAAAAGAAAGCAAAAAAAAAAAGAAAAAAATCGTCGGACTGGATTCGTTGAAATTGATTCCGACGATTGTATGAAGCCAAACAAACCTTTTGTCTAGCTGATTGGAAAAAAATCCTCGCTCCCGTCTCCACCCATCCAAAATCCGTGCATTCCACCCACACCTACGCTTTCGCTCGCCTGCAGCACCGCACATACACACACGCACACACACACAGTGGGACAGAGAGAGAGAGAGAGAGAGAGAGAGAGAGAGAGATAGAGACACGCGCATGAAACGATTCCACGGTGCAGCCGACGGCGGAATCGCCGCGCACAAAGTCGCGCATATCTACGTAAACGCAGGCAGCGGGGAAGCGCTGCTGCACCGGAGAGCTCGAGAATGAGAGAGAATGAGATAGAAAGAGAAAGAGAGAGAGAGAGAAAGAGAGGAAGATATAGTGGACTGGCGAGGGGATATATACGAAAAAGGGGGCAGGCAGCAGCAGCAGCAGAAAAGAGAAAGAAGAAGCGGAACGAGCCGAACAGACGAATCGAAACGAACGGGTTTCGATTTGGTCGTAGAGCTCGTATAAATCAGCTGTGCTTATCGGCCTTTCATCATGCCGGAGGTGAACTCATTTCATTCTCTCTAAATACGAACTTTTTTCGGCGCAAAAACCTATTTCGATTAAAATGGCGTTCGACGGCTCGCTCGTTCGAGTTTCGCTTGCATTCTGCCGGATTATAAAAGGTTGACCGGTCCACTCGCTGCTGCTGCTGCTGCCGCCGCCACCGCCGCTCGCTTTTTTCTTCCACCTTCCATTCTTCTTCTCTCTTCGTTCCTCGCTCTCATACTCTCTTTCTCGCGCGCGTTCTGCATTCCCTTGCACTCTCCCCCCTCCGAGATCGCACCTCCGATCGTCTTCCTCGTCTTCCTTTTCATGCTCGTCCATCAATCGCGCACGTGTTGCTACTACTCATGCTCTCCATGCGTCTATGTGTGTGTGTGTGTGTGTAGGTGTTATACATGTGTCACGAAGTGCGCGCGTTCTTTTCTCTCTCTCTCTCTCTCTTGTTATAGATGTGTAATGCTTTATCGACGAGTTGTTTTCCTTGCTCAAGCCCACGTCCAAAGGAGCGATTCGTTTCAGTTTTACCGCGAACGGCCCATGGAAATTAAGCGTGATCATTCATTTTATGGGCATTAAGCAGCTTTGATTACCGGCCTTTTTCTTGTGTGCAAAGCAAATTTGTTCTCGCGCCGCGCGGCCGCTGCACAGCGTCGGCGCACCACTTGAGAATCTTTCGCGTTCGTGGGATTTCGAAAACGTCACTTTAGCCGGGGATTTCGAGTAGCCGGAAATTTAATTACATTTATATTTAAACCGGCAAATTAATTTCGCGCAGTCTATTTATAATAAAGTATAAAATGTCAATTGCATACATTAACAAGGTATATTATTATTACCTTCTGCCGTGCAGTCTGCGATAAAGCTGTTTTTATTAATTAAACATTACCGTTGGAAGTTTAGTTTATCTTTTACGTAAGAATCGGTAGGCCATGAAAATTGAATATTTCTGTCAGCTACACACAGGACACGGAATGCATGAATAATTGCGTTACAGCTGTCGTCGAGAATCGATAATTTTGTATTCCAGCATACCGAACGATACAACGATGTAAAGATCGAATCGTCTAGCGAAAAAGATAAATATTAAAATGCTTAATTTTACCACGACTGCCAGATATGGTACTTTTGACGGAGCGAAAACAGTTGTGAGTCAAAGTTCAAAACTTAGTGAGCTCGCGAGCTTGCAGGCAGCCTCAGTTTTAACTATTCAAAAGTTGACTTTTCGACAGTTTCTCGAACGAGAGCTTCTGATGTAATTTTACGTTAACTCGCTATGAATTATGCGAATGAGGATGGAGAGAATGCCTCGAGAGTGGGAGGCATGAACGAGAAAGAGCTAGAGCGAGAGAGAAAGGTAGAGAGAGGGGTAGAGAGAGAGAGAGAGGCTCTCCCTGTTATTGCTAACGAATCGACATGACGTTAAGGCTCTGTGCAGTATTACTAACGAAATTAGTGTGCATTACTGATCGTACCTGCGCAATTAATTGGCAGTCTCTACGCCCGTCGTTCTCCGGAACAAATGAACTTGTGCCGTCGCTGATTACTGGGGACATCAATCTCGTCGCATCTCGTATTCGGTCCTCGGAAAAAAAGGACCTTTACTCCAGAGACACGGCCGACGGATATATGCGCAAAATCTACTGTGTGCTGCTGCTACTGCCGCCCGCTGCTACTGCTCCTGCTGCTGCTGCTGCTCTCTCGCTTTATTCGATTTATTATTTTTATCGCCCTGCACACCGGTCCTCGGTCCCACTCCTCCCCCACCCCTCTCCCACCTCATTTTTTATTTGTACTCGTTAATATCCGTCCTAACCTAGACGTTTAAACTCTTTTTTTTTTGTTCGAATCCAAAAACAAATTTTATTTACTACTCGGTGTAGGTTGTTTGTTGGTGGCGCCGCGAGCTTTTTCTTTTTCGCGTCTACACGACTAATCAGTTAAATATGTTAACAAGTCTTTATCGATATCTCGCGTACACGCAAGTTACGTGCTCCGTGTAGATGCATTTTTAAGATTCTCCGAATTCGCGAGCCGTATTATTACAAACGAAAATAAAAAAATCGTCTACACCAGAAAAAGAACGAGTAAATTGGCTGCCGACTCACTTGTGTATACGAGAGAGTGAGACAGAGAGGACAAAAAATGGAAATACGCTAAGAACCATTATTTTTAATGGTAAATGATTACGGGGTTCGATTAAACTGTACAGACTTACGTGCCGTGCCGTGCTAGAGCGGGCGAGAGAAAAAATAAGTGAAGAAAGCATAAAAATACGCGGCGGGGAATCGCCTTGTAATGCCACCCCCTTGCTCCCCCCCCTTCTCTCTCACTCTCTCTCTCTCTCTCGCGTCTCATAGCGCACGATCCCCGTGTATTAAAGCTCGCGAGTTCTTGTGCTCTCACTCTCTCGCACGCGTCACGCCGAACCAATTTCTCGCGAGAATATCATTATAAAATGCCGAGTCACGAAACCGGCCAGTCCGTCGTCCTATTAAAATATTAAAACACTTCTCTCGTCCGAACCGAGCCGAGCGGAGCCGAGCCGAGAGAGAGAGAGAGAGAGAGAGAGAGAGAGAGAGAGAAAAGTTCGCGCCGGCAGCCGTGGCTCTCGGGGTGTGAAAAAAAATAAATCTACCTTGTCATGCACAGCCCCTCTGCACGTCGCGCGCCTCCGCTCGCAGCTCGTTGTCTCTCCCCTCCTTCTCACACTCGCCCTCTCACTTGCTCTCACTCACTCTCGCCTCCTTCGCGAGAGAGTATACAGCGATGATCGCGCGAGCCGGGCTGAAACTCGACCAACGAACCTGTTAGAGAGTGTTATTTATGCCCCGCCGACTGCTTGTAGATTCTCCGCGGTAGTGCTTGAATTGTGCTTTTTGAAAAATGCCATGCCCCGTGTTTGCGACTATCCTTGAGTTCACGCAAGTGCTTTGAAGTGCCGAAATTTTTCATCATATTTGGAAGATTACGAAATTGAAATTAGAAATATCAGTGCATACACGGCATTGCATCGATTTTGATTCGAAAGCAAATGTACCAGTTGAAAATCTTGAAGAATTTAAATGATTCGAATAAAGTGCACAGGAAAGAGCAAATACGTTGAGCAGACAAAATTTAATCCGCACAATGAAGGCATTAGCGATGAATTCGCTATAGCTTTAACCGAAAGTGTCGAAGCGAGCAACTCAAATCAGCATAAGAGGCGTCGGGAAATCTCATTGCATAATTTTAATTACACGTCGACTGACAACAATACTTTCTGCGAATTACCTCGGAGCGCGAGTTTTTGTGTGTATGTGCCCCGGCAACAGGGAGCTCAAGCAAAAGATTCGCTTGACTTTTTGCCGGCCAGGATTCGCGCTTGTTCGGTGTAAAAAAGAGCTAGCGAGCGAGAGCTAGCAAACGAGAGAGAGAGAGAAAGAGAGAGGGAGAGAGAGGTAGGAAAGACAGGATGAGAAAGGGAGAGAGCGAAGGGCTGCCTGCCGCCAGTGCCGCCGCTCGTCGTTGTCGTCGTCGCTTCCATGCTATTTCAACCTGGCTGGACTTGTCCGGCCGCTCATCAGTCAGAGTCATTACTGGGATAATTAATTACATTTGCCCCCTCGTCTCCTCATTCGCCAACGTACCTCCTACATTCCCCTGCCGCTCCTCTCCGCTTCCAACTCGCCTCTCGACTACTATAACCCCCTCGGCTTCTCTCTCTCTCTCTCTCTCTCTCTCTCTCTCTCTCTCTCTCGCTCGTAAGCCGACGAACGAATCAATGGAAAAATATAGGATTAGCTCGGTACATCGGGTGTATAGGGCCGTACGGCCGTGCCTCTAACGCTCGTCCAATGTTGTCCCGACACTCGCCCGAGAGAAAGAGAGTGCTCACTGCCAAGGGGTGCAGGGAAAAAAAACGAGGGTGAAGGAACGAGAGGGAATTTCGCGTACACGGAAATTGTTTCAGTTTTACAATTTTACGTGATAAAGTAGTCGCGCGGCGGCCTGGGCGCGAATTAATGCGGAAAATGAGAAGCGAGAGTCTCGAGGTTACGGCTGCTGCTCGCCACGACCCCTCGCCGCCCGCCGCTGGAGAGCTAAGGGCATTTTTAATTAGTTGACGAATTTCTGCCACGAGCCACGAGCTGTCGCGCTTAATCGTTGTACTTGCGTTTTTCCGCGATTTTAATACTGGCGGACTCGATTTAATTTTCTGTTTCTCGCGTTTGAGCAGCGGGTGACATTCGCTGAAATTAAGGAGGAGTCGGATGGATAACGATGTTTGTAAATGAAGAATGTGAGAATTGAAGCTTGGAGGATGAAACGAAAAAGAGACTCGTGAAAAAATATGGTTGCAGTTTAATTATGTTTCTCGTGTACCTAGCGTTAACCGGAATTATTATTTTTAGCATATTGCAATTAAATTCTTAAAGCATATGTAAAGTATCGTTTTAGCGAGTGTCGAGTTTCCTTTAAAAATACATACACACATATTATACCGAGCGTTTTGCCAAAGCAAATGTTCTAGCTTTTAGCTGTAATTTTTGTGCAACGCAAACTTGAACAATTATTGCGCATTATGTTTTTTTTCTTCTGTATGCTTTTTTTTGCAGAGTATGAAAGAAATTAATTACTGAAACAGAGTAAGTCTGTGGAGAACAATTATACGCGCGAAATTGAATTCTCAAAAAGTCTTATGTGCTGCGCTCATTTCCTTGCTCATTAGGAACCGCGGGGAAAAGTAGTCGTCCAGATATTGTTACTAATTACTAAACACAAAAGGCCCGAGATGAAGCCATTACTTCGAAAAAAAATGTTTTTT
The DNA here is from genome assembly GCA_900490015.1 of Megastigmus stigmatizans. Taxonomy (NCBI): domain Eukaryota; kingdom Metazoa; phylum Arthropoda; class Insecta; order Hymenoptera; family Megastigmidae; genus Megastigmus; species Megastigmus stigmatizans. Next base: position 16,994 of record UELV01175801.1, on the reverse strand, counting down.
CCCTAACCGGCCGAAAATATCACTTTCTCTCTTGGCGTATGTTCGAGAATGTGGTATTTTCGTCCTCGCTAGGCAAAAAAATAGTATACGCTACTCCGGAGGAAAATTTGACAGTCCAATTTTTTCCTCCTTAGTGACTTTTGAAAATGCTGTTTTCGTCATAAAGACGAAATATATTAAATGTGAGAAAAATTAGTTTTGTGATTTGAATTCCGTCCGCTTTGCCGCTCTACCCATAATGAATCTTTTCTGAAAAGTACAACTTCATCAATCAACTTTTTCGAAGCAAGAGACTCTTTTAATCAAAATTCAGCGGCTGTAAAGAGCCGCTTCATCAAACAGCTTGCACGTCATTTTTAATGAACTAATTCAGCAGAGCCAATTTTTCAGTATTAACTTGGGAATACAAGTATGGGCGGAAATATAAAAAATTGTTAATGCAAACTCTTGCAAGTTTCTTCGTTTAACCAACCGATTGTACCAAAACGTCTTCAAAGCCACTGATATTTGGCCTACGCAAATAATACACATGATCGATCGGTAGTGCACCACGAAGAAGCCTCTCGCAACAAAAGGAACAAAAAAAGGGGAACGCGTCCAGGAACAACGAGAGCGTCGCTGATGCAAATACATTTGGAAATCTCGCTATAAAAATAGGGTGCGAATCGGTCGATCTCTCGCTGTGCGGCGCGGCGCGGCGCGTAACGTAAATAAGGCTAAAAGGTTTCACGCGCTTTCGGGGCAGAGACTGGCAGACAGACGCGGCTCTCGAAATAAAACAGGGGAAATTATGAAAACAGCGCGACTCACTCGCCTTCGCTGCAGCTCTTGGCTACACCCTGAATTCATTGCGCCTAGGCTCCTATATAATCGAGCTCCGGCGAAAAATCAGGGAAGAGAAAGTCCCCCCCCCCTCCTCCACCCGATGGATGCATTCGCTGCATTTTCGCCAATGAGTTCGGCGGCCGAGGGAGGAATTGTACACTGCACGTATATATGTATACAGGCTGACGAGCGGGGCGATACTCTCTTTTTTTTCGACTATAATTTTTTATCAGCACCAGCAGCAGCAGCAGCAGGAGCAGCGGCGGCGGCGGCGGCGGCGGCAGCGGTGGCAGACTGCACCCTACCCACTGTATATATACATACGCACACATACACGCTTTGACCGAACTCACCAGCAGCTCCTCCTCCCAGTTTCCCCTCGATTGTGCATATATATCGGTCCTCTCTCTCCTGCGCGCACGCTCTTTTTTAAACGCGGTGCCTCTTCGTTATGTCTCTCTTTTGCTCTTCGCCTCTCGTCGGGTCCCTCTAAAAACTCGCGCGCACACACATACACACATGCACTCGTGCACGTACGCCCAATCTCTCGACGGTAGCGAGTATCGATGCTCAATCACATTTGTGATGCATTTTTTTTCATAAAGCTGGATTATAATTGCATCGCGATTGCAAGAACGCGGCGACCGGTCGCTCTCGCTCTTTCTCTCTCTCTCTCTCTATCGTGTGCGCGCGCTGAAAAAAATGAAGTTCCACGGGGCGCGCCGAGGGGTGTGGTGAAAGAGAGATGGAGCGAGAGAGCCAGAGAGAGAGAGAGAGAGAGAGAGAGAGAGAGAGGAAACAAGAGACGAAGGGTGAAAGATAGAGAAAGAGAGAGATAGAGATAGAGAGAGAGAGAGTGCGAGAGAGGAGGGGATGGAAAAACTGATGAGGTTTCGAGCCGCTTGATTGGTAGGTACGTGCCTACTCCATCACAAATCTCTATTTCTCTCTTTTTTTTCGTCATTTTGCTTTTTTTTTCTCCACCTGCTTGCTCTCACTCTCTCACTCCCTCTCTCACTTACACCCCCGTCATCTCTCTTTCATTATTCGTTGTTATCGCAAATTCGGAATCATTCCGGAAATCCGTTCTGCCAATCAACACAATGGAATAAATATGAAAAAAATGAGTGCATCAAAAAACGCGCTTTCCGCGCTTATAAAGCAGAGCGATGAATGCTACGGGAACTGCCATCTTGATCGCCTATTGTTGTCGTTCTATTAGTTTTTACTATGGGCCGAATATGCCAATCAATTTAGAATAGGGTTCCTGAAAATTTCAACTCTTTAATTTTTCCGAATTATTCTATGTTATTTTCATTTTAATATCATCTTAAGCAATTTTTTTTTATACGTATATCGATGAAGACCGCGAATAAATTGGTTATAGAATAAATGAGGCTGATCGAGAGTGTCCCGGCACGACAAAAAGCTGCAAGACAACATTATTTTAAAACGAAATTCGAGCACCGAAAAAAAAGTGTATTGGCTGCGCTGGAAGTTAATTCGAGTAATGAGTTCCCTTGTAAAAAAAGCGGCGAGAGCGAGAGAGAAAGAGAAAAATCGACTGAAAATTTCAGTGCATGAAGGTTGATAATAAAGCTTTTGTCAGCATTGTTACGCGAGGGCGAGAACTAGCTGTATGAGTGCGAGAGAGAGAGAGAGAGAGAGAGTGTTCGGACACGAGAGAAAAACCCTGATTTCTCCTGATGGAATAAAAGTCCAAATTAAAACATTTGACGCGGGAAAATTCGCGCGTTCGGCACGTTAATTCGACGTCAATAAAGCTACTACTCTCTCTCTCTCTCTCTCTCCCTCTCTCTCTATCTCTCTCTCTCACTTTCACCACCCCCACGGCCATCCCTCCATCGAACAAAAAGGAAATAAATAATTTGTTCAAATTTGAGGATGCTTTGAAGGCTTGCACTCTCCGCTGTCGCCTGTATGCACCAACGCATATAGATACAGACGAATCGAGGGTGGCGCTTGCAAAAATTTGGGCAAATCGGCCTTCTCGTCTGCAAAATTACTGCCACCCCCACCCACCTACCAACAGAGACGCGACTACACATACACATGTGTGCGCGAGAGAGAGAGGGGGTGAGAGTGTAAAAAAAAATTGGGAAAAAAAAAGCGAGTGTTCAAGTGGGAGGTGGGAGAGGAGGTTGTCGGGCGGGTTCCGAAGGGGGATGACAGGGTGGAGTAGGTAGGTGAGGGGTGGGTGCGTATGCGGCCCGAAAAAAAATCCATACAATCCGATCGCGACAATGTATTCGTGCGAATGCGCGATTGTCCATGCGCGCATTTTTTTTACTCCTCGCGCGAGAGCTTGCCCCGCTCTCGTACCCCCAGACATACACCCACATACACACACACACACACACACACACACACACATGAGAGTTACACAGTCGTGGAGTCGCGACGCCTGCGATAAATACAAAAATATTTCAGTCCTGATTTGCCGTCTTTTTCTGTCTCACCGACATGTTGTTGCTGTCTTTTTTTTGCTCTATACCATCAACCCCCACCCCCTCTATACCCGTCGATTTTCGTTATCGAACCGCTAGTTCGACTAGTGGGTAGTAGTAGTATCCGCGATATCGCGTCTGTCGTTTAAACAACGTCGAAAAAAAATCCAGCGGGCGAGAGAAAAAAGAAATCGTAGAAACCCTTGTCGAGCAATGATTCTGCATTAAACTCGGTACGCTGCGTGGATTAACAACTGAGCGACGTCGATGTGTTATTGGGGAGAGGCGGGAGTTAGGGAGGAGAAGTGGTAGGGGATGGATTGAACGAGAGAGAGAGAGAGAGAGAGAGAGAGAGAGATAGAGCTTTGTCTTCGGGACGGCTTCTGTGTGCATGCCTTCGGGCATGTATCGCACAGCCGCGACTGCCGCCGCGCTAGTAATTGCCGCGCTCTCGATTCATAACGATTTCACGTCATTGTCTTTCACAAAACGTCCGTAGATGTCATTAAAGCGAACGCCGGCAAAAGAATGTTGCGATGCCTCATTCACTACTTCTCTTTCTTTCTCTCTTTCTCTCTTTCTCTCTCTCTCTCTCTCTCTCTCTCTCTCTCTCTCTTTCTCTTTTTCGCCCGCTCTCCCTCTCCCTATATATAGAACGAACGTATCTATGTGTGGGTGGGTGACATACGCGTGGCTTCTGTGTATAATAACAAAATATCTGTCGTCGGCTTTTGCCGAGCGCGCGCGCGGCCCTTATCGCTAACCGATCGACCAAATCAAAGCCCCGAGCCTCTACAATGCGCATTGTAATATTGATTTTATCGTGTAATAAAATATATTTCTGTGTCTTGTTTATCTGATAACGGCTCTGCTGTGTTTCCTTTTCTCTCGTTTTTTTTGCGATGCTTTTGTTTTATCGTGCATGGCTGCTAGTTTTTCACATTAATGAACCGAAATAAAATTAATGTTGACGTGAGCTGTGAAAAATTGCCTACCGACTATATGTATGTAATGAGAAAGCGTGATTCTTTCTAATTCTGGAATAATTTTAATGCGCTCCTGCGTATGACATAAAACAGCCGTAACGAAAAAATCTGTCAGTATTAACGAAAAGATTTATAGCTCGCCTGTAATTTACGGGGAAAGAAAGAAATTAATGGACATATACCAAGTATTTGTTTATCGGTAAAATGCAGATCTTGATAAAATTGGGAAGGACGAGCTCTCTAAATTAAAGTTCCCCCGAATATGTCGAACTCCTAATGAAATCGATAAACAAAACAAAAGCCTTTCGATTATCATTCTGAATGTTTATATTTCTTCTCAACACAATCGTGGTCGACGCGCCCGACGGGTCATACAGCAGCAACGGCAGCGGCAGTAGGAGCAAAAAAAACGAGGGACGATCCCCGAGCCTTTGAATTTTCCATTCCACCTCCAAACCACGTCGCATAGCGTCGCACGACCCTCGACCATTCTCTCTCTCTCTTTTTTTCGAAATTTAAAATATACGCAGCGACGCGGGAAGACAGGTCGCGTCTGGTCAGATTCTGCGCGCCGGATAAATAAATAGGGGTAGGCGCGCCATTATCTGGAGGTCGAGCAAACCAGTCCGGCGCAACCGACCCCTTTTACCGATGGGTTCAATGGAATTCATAACGTTTGTGCCCGCAGAGAGCGAACGAGTGAGCGAGAGAGAGAGAGAGAACTAGAGAGCTGGAAAAAAGGAGGGAAAAAGCCGCGAACTCCGCATGTGTGCGCGGCCGCGACGGGGGTGCGCATCGGGACATTACTCATGCCTCGGCGTTCACCGCGCAATTTTTACCTCCGAAATAAATCATCATTATTGCGGCTGGAGGGATGCGCATTACCGGAAAGAGAGTGTGGGTGGACGCACCGAGTAGGCAGAGTGGGGCCGAGAGAGAGAGAGAGAGAGAGAGAGAGAGAGAGAGAGAGAGAGAGAGACAGACAGACAGACAGAGCTGCTACTGCTGCTGGGGGGTATATTATCGTAGGCCGCGCGACTCTGCAGATATGTATAGGAGTTGGGTGGCAAGCATCCGACGCCCTATACGCGTATACTCGGGATGTAATGATGAAGCGAATGACGGTCAAACCGACGTTGCAATAATGCATTGGGATCTTTGGTTGCGAGTCAGGGTGTGCGAGTGTTTCTACGGATGTTTGTGCAGTAAAGAACATTTTTTTGTATTTATCTGCGTTATAGATGACGAATTACTTACTAAGAATGCAAATAAAATTTTAATACATAAAAAAGTATGAAGTATTGTAAATTAAAAATTATTTTTTTCAATACTCAGTTTCGTTCAATTTGATATTATTTCAATTTGATAATATTGGATAGTGACGCATAAAGTTATTAGGATTAAGAATTTCTAACTACTACAATTGAAAAAAAACTGTTCTTGGATCGATAAAGAATTTAATTTTTTTTTCAGCCACCAAATCCACTTGTACTTTTGAAAACAAAGACAAGCTTACACGACTATAAATTACGCTTTCTCTTTGAGAAAGCAATATTCATTTCATATTATACGAATGATCATATACATCATTAATTTTTTAATACACCGCTCATAACACAAGCCCGAGAGAATCGATACGGCAAGTCATTCGTTGAATTTTTTTTTCCTTGCACACCGCAGCGCCCACAAAAATTAGTACTCGTGAAAGGTTTTAATTACGCTCCCAAAACCCCTTACACCGCTGTTAAGAAGCAAAAGGAGCGAGCGGGAGATAGAGAGAGAGAGAGAGAGAGAGAGAGAGAGAGAGAGAGAAATAAAACAGAGAATAACAAGAGAACGAAGCGAGCCACTCGACAAAAGATACGCTTTTGAATTACACGAGGCCACTCGCTTATCTAACACACAAATCAATTCCCACTATTAATCTACGTCTATAATTTGAGCTCTGGTCTCTCTCCCCCTTCCCCAACTTATATATACATTATTGCCCTGTGTTTCATCATTGTGAAACTCATCCTTATCATAATACCAATCATTCAAACCCGCCGTCGTTACAAGTGACTCGCTTAACCTCCTCCTCCGTTTCTCTCTCTCTCTCTCTCTCTCTCTCTCTATCTCGTCCGCAGATTCCACCCCACCCCGTAGTCCGAGCCTGCGCATATAATTAACGTTCATTAACCGACGCTCTCTTATATACATCGGTCTTTGTTCTTGGCCTAGCGAAAAATCATAATTCATGCGAATTCATCAGAGAGCCGGAGCGGAGCGCGCGAGTCGTCGACGACGTCGCCAAGCGGGGGGCCAAAAAGCCCTTCACTCACTCTCTCTCCCTCTCATCTACTGGCATTTCTTATTAAGAGACAGATAATTAATTATGGAGCTGGACACGATGTGGTACCACCACGGCGATATTATCGACGCGCGTATACGATATATGTATATATAGATGCGTGGACGCGACGGCGGCGGCGGTGGGCAGCCCCGCGAGCGCGCGGGTGTTGAGTCGATGTTTGCCAGCTGATTGATGATGTAACATCATCCCGTACACTGGCTCCAGCTCTCGCTCTCTCCCCCCTCCTCTCTCTCTTACTCTCTCTCTCTCTCTCTCTCTCTCTCTCTCCGTCCTTCTTCTCCATGGGCGCTCTCTCTGATGCACTCACTCTTTGCAGCAGATCGCATTGGGCTTCTCGAGCGCGTGTGCTTCTCTCTCTCTCTCTCTCTCTCTCTCTCTCTCTCTCTCTCTCTCTCTCTTTCTATCTCTCTCGGCTGTACCCGGCAGCAGTGCATGCGAGAATAATGCAGACAGCGACACATGCACTACCGAGAGCGAGAGAGAGAGAGAGAGAGAATGAGGTGCTGTTGCCGTTTGCTCGCTCTCCATATACCCTTCTAGCACACATAGACGCGTCCCTTCGTGAATCATGCGAATGCATCCCAAGCAGCTTAAGCCAAGCTATGGATTGATTTTAGGATGCAGTGTCTGCTAAGTGGTTTTTTGCTTTATAAATTAGCCGTTTTTTAAAACTTTTTATTTCCAATTTTTTGCTACGTAATGTTATGTAATGTTTGAAAAAGAAAAATGTGTAACCCCAATAATAGCATAGAATGAGCGATTAAAGTCTGTTAGTGCGATAGCGTGAAATTTATAATTAAAGCAGTAAAGGTGAAAACGAGGATTGATAATTGAATCGCGATACCATTAATGTTGTATTATCGAGTTGTAAGTGTATCGTGTGCAACATAATCATGAGAAATACATAATAAAATAGAATAGCAATATTCTATGCGGTGATGGCAATCACTTATACAAGAGTTAAGGAGTATACAATTGTCTCATTGATATGCAATAATGAGGCTGCGTTTGAATGGCAAAGTCAAAAATAGTTAAAGCGATACTGATAATAGCCCTGCAGGGTGGGTGAAATATACAGCGCGAAATATACGTGGGCGTGGGGGTATCGGATGCTCATGTGAATGATTCGTAAGTTAACGGATACCATCATCGCGCTGACTTTCTCTATATCGCGCTTGAATGGCTGCGTGATTACCAGGCGAATCTCGTGAGAAAATCTGACGAGCTGCTACTCTCGGAGCGAAAAGAGTCAGCTCCAATTGGATGAAGCAGCTCCTTGGAAGTAAGCGGGATGGGGATTGGTGAAACCTCTTTTTCGACTGGTCGAGGTAAAGCGAGGATGGAAGTGATAAACGCGGCTTGTTTATTGAATGCATGAATGAAATTGAGCCCGTAATCCGTTATGCGCGTGTGTATCGATGCATGAGATTTATATATACAACGATCGTGATACTTCAAGTTTCGTGTAAGTTGCATACTTTTTTTTAAATCGTTCTTTTTTTCATTTCCTTTGTTTCAGGTAAGTGATGATAATCGATGCAGGGTTGCGCTACTCACCAGACTCCACTGATTATTTTCACTGGTAACGTACTGCCTTTGAGATTACCTTTTATTTCGACTGCACATTTATTCGCGCATTAATTTAACGAGCCAAGCAATGATTGTTCTTAAGTTGTTGCATCGAGAACATTAATTCGGGATGAGATCATGATGGTTGTTTCCGTTTGATCTATGCATCGACAGCTTGATACTTAAAGTCCAAGCAGTAAATATTACTTTATTGATTATCTCATTTTTCATTATAAGATATATTTAATCTTGTTATATTAGTACATATAATAACGTATAGGCGCAGATAAACAATTGGTTATTTGCTTACATACACTTTCAAGATCTTTCAAGATCCACTATTAAGTTATCTCCTATTGACTATGAGCTACTAAACAATAACGAAAAACACGTACAGCTGTTGAAATCAATGATCGGTTACAAATATGACCAAATCATTTAGGAATCATAACTTTTCAAAAGATCGCCGTCGCAGTGTTGTAAAACAGCACAATCAGGCCTGAAATCGCACGGCACCAGACGAAGTTAACAAAAGATAAAAAAGCAGAGAGAGTGAGAGAGAGAGAGAGAAAAAAAAAGAAGAAGGAAAGCTAGAGAGGGAGGCAAAATATCAGCCGCGATGCGCATATCGCTGCGAGGCTCATCGAAGCGTCATAATGAAAGTGGCAATTTAAAGCCTCCTACACCCCCTCCCGTGCCACAAAAGGAATCGCTTTTTTTCGCGAAAGAACTTGACGCTCTCTCTCGCTCTTTCTCTTTCTCTTCCCTCGCTACCTCAGCTATATATGTATGTATGTACGCCAGTCGGTGATTGAAGTTGTACGTTCATTACTGAAGTTAACCAGATTCCCCCCCCCTCTCTCTCTCTCTCTCTAGCAACAGTCCTACTCCCGCTACTGACCTATGAAGTAGCGCGAGCTAACGCGAATCCATCGAGTATTAGTAATTGTGCGACGATCGATCTTGATGGAGATGCTCATTTCCTGTTTGACGATCACGACGTGAGGAGAGCGAGAGAGAGAGAGAGAGAGAGAGCGAGAGAGAGCGAGAAAGGAAGAGCAGACGACGCGAAGAGCAAGTGAGCACGAGTGAGAGAGGGACTATACACAGAGGCAATGCAAATATGAAAACACCTCGCCGAGTTATATCCGCATACTCGTGTGTCTGTGTAGCATTATGATGATCGTGTACATGCATAGTGTGTCTATGTGTCTGTATGTGTGTGTGTGTGTGTGTGTGTGTGTGTGTATGTATGTGAGTGTTTGTGTGTGTGTGTGTAGAAACGGTCCCGGCCGGGCACATCATTAACGTGATTAATGTTGAAATAAATCAGGTGGTTCCAATCGCTAGTCGATAAATCCAATAATTGCGGGATAATCATAAGTAAATAGGCGCGGATCGACGTCGATAACCCGGAGGGGGAGGGGGACGGCAGCGGCTCTCTAACGATAGCCTGCGTTTATATGTATATATATATATATTCATACCCATACCTCCCTGACTGAGCGTATAACACTGCACACAGAGCAGCAGCAGCAGCAGCGGCGGCCCGTACGCCATATAACGATCCTAACGATTTGACATGTAGACTCGCGCGGTGCGGAGCTCGATCAGCAGATTAATGACGCCGCGCGATTAAGCTTAGAGCTGCAGGCCGCGCAAATATGTTCTTCGTAATGTAGGCGTGTCTTCTTCGCTCTATTCTTCGTCGGATAGCCTGTAGGGCTGGTGCAGTGTCTTTTGTTGTGTGTGCGGATATGCGTCGATGAAAGGAGCGAGACGCTCGAGAATTTAAGCACCCGACCAATGATAAATTTGCCGAGTAATGAAGATTTATTCGATCGTGTGCGCTGGTGTGTGTGTGTGTGTGTGCATCTGTGTGTGTGCAACGAGTAAATGAATTTTCTATGCCGATAAAGTGTATATGTGTATATGGGGTCTGCACCCGAACGGTTAACGACATTTAATCGCATTGTTTCGATCGCCATGACTACTGATTGCATTGCTTTTTCCGGGCTCGCGGATTTTACGTTTTAGATTTCGTTGTTCGGGAAAAATGTTTCGCCTAGATATATACCAGAGAAAAAATGTGTACACTACAAGAGAGTTCATTTTTTATATCGTTGATATTCCAGTTAGAATGAAAGACACTGATATGTCCGATGTGATAATGAACTCGGAGATTCCTCGTGGAGAAAAATCGAGCGTGTAAAAAAAATTCAGCCGCGCAAAGAGAATTCGTTATACTTTCAGATAAGAGATGCATGACTGGAGCGCGCAAGTAGTTGCAATTTTCTCGTTACGGTGTTGCCCACGGCGTTCCTTATTGAAATTTACGAATCGGGGGATCCTTAATTCTCGGACGGGCAGAAGCCTTTTTAGCTGCGCAATTCCAGTTCCTCGCCGTCGTCCGCAAAAGGCCGAGACGAATTTGGCGGCGGGAATTTCGGCGCGCCTTTCATTATATTACAGTGCGCGCGCGGAGCTCCAGACACTCGTTTCTCTCGCGCGGCCAGGATCGAATTAATCGGCCTTGACGAGCAAGAGTGAGAGAGAGAGAGAGAGAGAGAGACCTGCAGTACCTGGACACAATAAACTATACGTGCGTCCAGTACCGGCCAAGGACTTTAATTCGCGTCACGATAATTACACAGAAGTGCTCTAACGTTAATTGATGTACTTTTTTTCTTTCTCTCTCCCTCTCTCTCCTCTCATTCACATACACACAGACTCTTTTGGTTAAATCGAACGTCTTGTAATTACGAAGATTGAGATATTATCGATTAAAGGATATCGATTATTTCGTTAAAAAAAAACCGGTACGTTGGTCTCTGAGCGGAAAACTTTTTTAATTATAAATATAAGTAAAATTTTGCAAGTGTTTTTCTCCGTGCAACATTGTTGCAGAGTCCGAATATATTATACGCAACATAACAAAATATGAGCACTGTTCGGCGCCGAACAAAGGAAAAAAAGTATCAATTTTCGTTAACGATCGAATGTTGTACAGCAGCAGTCGTATAACAATTAACGCATTTTCTGGAATAAAAATCCTTTATTTATCAATCCCATCCAAACACCGTGTAATTTTGGGAGCGCATAGAAAAAATATCAAATGAAACCAGAGCGATGTTATACCGCACACACGTGCATACGCACTTTGCCAGACGAGACCCTGTACATTCTTATAATAGAGCGGAGAAAAAAAAGCACCCAACAACAACAACAACAGGGGAACGAGCGCAAGAGCTGTCGCATGCTCTCCGAGTCTCGAATATCAATATTCGGTTGAGCGATAACGAAGATAATGATTGTCAGATGCGGCGCGAACGTATAGTGTATACGTGTGACTGTCGCTCTGTCTCTCTCTCTCTCTCTCTCTTGCTCTCGAGCGACTCATGTGTGCGTAATTGCGGCGTGTCGCCGGGCGTGTATTATCCGACGAGTCTCGTGTACTCGTCAACCAGGCACAATGGAACTTAACACTGGCATAGCTGCTGGCGGCTGGTGATGGTGGTGGTGATGCTGCGAGGGTCAGCGAGTAACCGTGTCGCGCGTATAACACACGGCTTAAACAACAACCGGTCGAACAATCGCGCCGCGACGTCGGATACATAATAAGCCATCTCTCTCTCTCTCTCTCCCTCTCTTCCACCCACACAGCTACATCCTGTACCGTATAACTATAAAGACAGAAGAGAGAGAGAGAGAGAGAGGGAGAGAGAGAGAGCTAATGAAGCCCTGCTAGTTAGGTGTGACGTTAATTAAATGATATGATCATTAGTCATTATAGCGTCATTGTGTGTTGGGACTAGGACCGCTGACTCGCGGCTTTCTCATCTCCATCCCTCTCCCACTGCGTCTACATACTGTCGAAGATACGAGGTAGGGAGACTGCGGCGTATGCTTGGGATCAGAACTCCGTATTATTATGGCGCCCTTCACGTGAATTCGTCGCGAGGAGAGCGATAGCATCGATGACAGCGAAGCTGCTGAAGCGATTACGCGGATATGGTATTTGCTTTGACGACGATGGCGATGCTGCCGCATTTATTATACCTCATTTCTTTTTGCGCACTGATGCTTTTGCGTTTGGAAAAACGATCTTTCCTTGTAGAAGGGAACTTTCTTGTTAATCGATAATATAGCACTAGGCTGTGCATTTTATAAATCGTAAAGCAGCCAACTTGGCAAATACCAAAAAAAAAGAGTCAATAGCCACGCTAATAGTCTCCATTAGGCAGGAATTCTCGAGATTTCAGCTCGAGAGCAGACGAAATAAAACAAAACCGCAGGCACGAGACCCAAAGTAGCCACATCCCCGTACAATCGTTTCCGTATTTATAGCCGCCACGTCGCCAGAGATTCGAATTCTGCATATCGCACACGCACGTGTTCATCTTCTGTCCCTTACACACACGCGCCACGTACACAATAGAACACCGCTCGCGCGATGCTTCAAATCGGCGACGCGAGAACCGCAGAAGCGTGTCGGGACCCTGTAGCTCTCTCTCTCTCTCTCTCTCTCTCTCTCTCTCTCTCTCTCTCTCTCTCTCTCTCTCTCTCTCTCACTGTCTTTCTCTCTGCCTCTCTTTCGCTATATAACACTGCAGCAGCAGCAGCAGCAGCTCGCGTCGGACACTCGCGCCTCGTATATCGCGCGCTTTGCGTTAATGGCCACAATTAGGTGTTTTAATTAGTGCGCTCGCTCGCTGCTGCACTAGAGAGTGTCAGCTGCTGCTGCTGCTGCTGCTGCTCCCAAATTAGGGCTCTACGAAACAATAACTGCCGATTGAAGAACCTAATTAGCGAGAGTGGCGCGTGCACGTATACATACGTATGCACGTATGATACGTCTCTCTCTCTCTCTCTCTTTCTCTCTCTCTCTCTCTCTCTCTCTCTCTCTCTTTGTGTGCGTCTCTCTCTGTCTGTGTGTGAGCATGGCAGTAATCTGAAACTTGGCTTGCTTGGCTAGCCTATACTGGCTGCACCAGGCTATAAGCTCTCCTCGATCGAAGAAGGCGACGAGAGAGAGAGAGAGATAGATAGATAAATAGATAGATAGATAGATAGAGAGAGAGGGAGAGAGAGAGAGAAAAAGAGAGAGAGAGAGAGAGTAGAGTAGAGTAGAGTAGAGTAGAGGGAGAGGGAGAGAGAGCCTGGAAATAAATTAGTAATTGGCGACGATATCCTATCGGGAATACGAGATCTCGGTGCAGTGCGAGATAGTAAACCTGCGCCTCGGGAGTTCGATAATTATATAGGCTCGCTACATGTTCAGTGTATGCGTGCATGTGCGCGTGTGTGTGATGCAACGATATTGTATTGAAATGGAAAATTAAGCGACCGCGGGGGGATATATTCTGTTTTCGTTGCAGTTTGTACTTGGCGTGCGGTATGTGTGGTGTGTCGCGCGCGAGTTTGATCTTAGATTCGCTGCGGCGATTTCGCGGATATGATTATGTGACTGCGAGGGTTGTGGACTCGACGATCGACGGCTTTGTTCATGAATATTTTAGCTGCGGCTGGATAGTCGTTTCGCGGAGCACCGCGATTCAGCGCATTATGACGAGGTAGCCTGGCTTATTTCATGTTTTTCAATTCCCTCGTGTAAATTTTGCTGCGGTAAAAAGTCGCGGTTTAGAATTAATAAAATATGATCGTCAAAGGCTGAATTATTATCAGATAGTGTATATGTGTTAATTGAAATAAAACTTTTTACAATGATTAAAAACCAGACTTAATATATAGAGGACAAAATTAAAACAAACATTTAAAGGTTAGCGCAATTGGTTAATTTATAGAATCAATTTCCTTGTTTCAATATTAGATTGCAGCTTCTGAGTAAATTTTAATTATTCGATTCATTGAAATAATTTGATTAAAAATTCTTGGAAATTTTTATTAAAAAAACACGAGTTGGCTTCGTGGTACTGATAATTGTTTGTATGGCATGTTCTTACTTTTTTAACAAAATATTTTTCAATGCATGGAATATAATTGAGATGTTTTCTCACTTGATTAGCGCTCGGATCGATGACTGCTTTACTGGATTAACTGTTAATCAAATTAAACAGTGACTGGATTAGCTTGGCTTCGGAAAATCGTGTACACATACAATGCAGCCACGCACTGTACTTGTACTTGTACACTGTACACGACTGGACTTAAAAGCTCTAAATCAACAAAATTATTAATCACGCTAGCAACCCCCGCGAATCAAATCTCAAACCCAATTACGCGAGCATCCGTAAAAAAGGGAGAGCTGCGAATGAAACATTTTTTATATATATCATTGATTACACCGGGCTAGTAATATGCGAGTAAGTATCTTTCTGTGGCGGTGAGCACATGTGTGTGTGTGAGAGAGAGAGAGAGAGAAAATGAGAGGAGGACACGAGCTCTAGTCGCGCGCCGCGCGGATAATCCGCTCCCGTATATAGGCGCATTTCGTACATAATACCCTCGGCGCTTTGACCCTCTGGCGCTCCTTCCAACTGCGATACGACGGCCCCCCTCCCGACGACGTACGTACGTAGCCACCGGCCAGCACGTAATTTAATACACGCACAAGGCGGAGAATGAGAGTATGTATAATGATTCGTAAGGTTTCGGGCTTAAAATAACGCGACTATATCCGAGTTGGTAAAATTCCTAATTCGCGGCCAGAATTTCCCCCGCCGTCGTCGCATCTGGCTGAAATTTTTCCTGTGATCTTCTGGGGCTTCCTCGTTTCCGTTACTTCTCCGTGTGTGCATTGCAGTCTCTCTCTTTCTCTCTCGTTCTCTCTCTCTCTCTCTCTCTCTCTCTCTCTCTCTCTCTCTCTCTCTCTCTTTCTCTCTCTTGCGACGCATGCGGCCCGTCGTCGCTGGTCCAGGAAGCGAAAGTCGCGCGCTCGCGACTGGACCCGTTCCAAATTAATTTTTGAAAAGACCCAAAAGGATAACGCCGCGCCAGCCCTCATATTCTCTTTCGCTTTTAATTCGCTGCGCTGCCGCTACTGCTCCGACTTCCCCTCTATATACCCTCCGCCCGCTGCCTTTCTCGCGAAATAGTTAAATGAAAGTTTTAAGCCCGCTAGCGGCTCTTTTTAATAAGACAGGCCCTAAAGTAAGGTAGAACAGTAAATTGTCCTTTTTCGCGCAAGTTTCTTTTTTTCCGTCAGCTCTCTCTCTCTCTCTCTCTCTCTCTTACTGTTTTCCGCGGGGAGGTTTTTAGTAACAAAGCTTCGCGAGGACGCATGAAAAATTTCGGTTTTTATTAAATTACGTCGTGAATGTACGAGTGCATGAGAAATGCCGTATTTTGTTTTATAATCAATTCTTTACAAATAAAATTTCGCGTCTCATTTACGTGAACGGAAAAAATATCTTCAGCCGGGAATGTTTATATCGATCCTCGAGCAACGAATATGAGATCTAAGTGTCTACCGTAACGTTATACCTGAGCCCAGCATCAATGGATTACTTGAAAGCACAAGCTCACCACGGCCCGCATATGATCGAAGCTTCTTCTTTCGGAAAACTCGTAAGGACGTAATCCGCATACGGGTGGAATCGACACGCTGTCTGGAGGCTGAGTGCCCGTCTTATACTCAACGGCGTAATGAAACGAAATGGAAGCTCCATTGTTTCACGCGATCTTCAGACATCATCCTTAATGATCCTGTTAAGCCGTCAACGTTACTTTGATTAAGTAAAAAATAAAAATATGAAAATGTCAATCAAGCCACGGCACGTGTTGCAAACACACTTTCAATCGATCATCTGATAAACGTAGTGCACACGTAAGCTATAGTGTGTTCAAACCAGCGTAGTGAGCATCAGGACTAGATAAGTTCCGGTTCTCTCGATGCACGAAAGAGAGAGAGAGAGAGAGAGAGAGAGAGAGAGAGAGAGAGAGATAAATTTATTTGCAATTTAAAATTACAAAAAGATTAAAATATATACAAATTATAATACAAAATAATACAATATAATACAATATTGCACACAATTTTCGATTTGTGATATCACAGTCGGTTTTTAACTAGGAATACTGGAGGTTATCACAGTAAGTCAGTCTATAAGTAAAGTAATATCACAGTGCGCATTACATACAAGACAGTTGAATTGAAAGCAAATAAATTTCTAAAATTAAAATAAGTCTTGATATCTATCAGTCAGGATACCACTCGTGTATAATGCCAGCGGACTGAGTTAGCAGCCGGTGATTAGAGCGAGTGCTTCGAAGAATGCTAATGTTAAATGACTTTTTTAAAGGGCGATCTGAATAGATGGCTTTGATTTAGAGACTATATTATGTTTCCCAAAAGATGAAGCGATTTACATTTCGTTGGACCTTCGGGTAACAATTTTAAGTATTTGTTGAGTAGGTTTATTCAACAGTACGCGATTACGTCTTTTATCTGTAGTATAGCATAATAGTATAGCAGGCCACAGAAAAAGTCTGCGTGATTTCTGCGAAGCAAGCTCACTTCATAAAGTCAAGTGCAAAAGTAAGTGTAAATACCAGAAAAAAATCTGTATCCAAGGGTTCACCTCTATCCCAACGGCAGATCTTCACATCTGCTGCAATCGTGCAGCATCTTTCTATCCGGCTCTCTATTTCTGTCCTTCGTATTGGCGCGTCCACTCCTCTGCACTGTATACAACTGGCCGCTAGTGACCCTCTCGCTCGTCGCGAGGATAATAGATTCATCCTTCACGCTTCTTAATTAGGAGTTAAGTTTTATTGGCCTCTAGCGCTTCTTGCTATCTTTGTTTTGCATTCGCTCTCTCCGTACTTTATGTA
>UELV01175799.1:900-14479 GCA_900490015.1 Megastigmus stigmatizans | reverse complement strand
CTCTCTCTCTCTCTCTCTCTCTCGCCTCCTGCTACCAGCAGAGAGCACTGCTTTTTCTTCTTCTTCTTTCTCATCCTTTTTTCACGCTCCTTCTCTCTCCCTGTTCTCTTATTCTTCTTCTGATTCGTCGCCTTTTTTCTCTCTCTCCGGTTAAACCTCCTGCGGCTCTTCTCTCGCTTCGGAACCCTTTTTCCACTCTCTCTCTCTCTCTTTCTCTCTCCCTCTTGTCTTCCTTTTTGGAACTTTGTTTCCTTTCTTTCTTCCTTCCTCTCTCCCTCCTCCCTTTGTGCTTTTTTTTGCTCTCCGCTTCGCGTGCGCATGTGTACATGTCTACTGCACCTTTCCCTTCCAATGCTACTTGGACTCGCTCTTCTCTCTGCCTCTCTCTCTCTCTCTCTCTCTCTCTCTCTCTCTCTCTCTCTCTCTTTCTCTCGTTCTCTCTGGAGATGAAAAGGGGAGGCTGCTGAGCAGTTGTTTATTGAGCTCCGCGAACCGAGCGATGAAGTTGCGAATTTCATAATGAAAAGAAAAAAAAAATAAATTCAAACGTCAACTTCAATTTTTTTCAAAATATTATATATAGCCGCAGTGCAGGAGGTCTCAATTCCGTGCCGCTGCAGCGCACCGCCAATTATTCTCGAAAGATTTTCGCACCGTCGAACCTATATATCGCCTCAGAATTCAAATTGAAAATGGTACATATGCATGCAGAGAGAGTGAGAAAGACAGACAAACGGACAGAGATATGCACGTGGTGTATATAGACCGTTAATTCCATAATTGAGCGGCTACTCACGATCAGCTCCCCCGGTTCTCGCGAGCCGCGTCTAGGATGAAAATTCTTCTCAGGGGCCAAAATCAGCACCTTCGTTTCTCTCAGCACGTTCTCTCTCTCTCTCTCTCTCCCTCCCACACTTCTTTGCATGTCGACGAGCCAAAGATAGAGAGAAAGGAGTCCTTATTACACACATGAGCACATAGACTTGTATGCATGTACATTATACACAGAGACAGGCGCGTGAAGAGAATTCAACAACGGATGCTGCTGCTGGTGGTTCGAGCGGCGGCAGGAGCAACAGCAGCAGCTCTTGCGCCGCGTCGATTCGCATTCCTCCGATATCTTTTAGTCCACATCTCCAAGGAGGCAACCCTTAAAGGCCCTCGACTCTCATTCTATATATATATATATGCTGTACTTCTTCTCGATCCAACTCTTTCATACTTAGCTTGTGTGTATGTGTGTGTATATACATCGACGTTACACCCGACTTCGTTACTTCGCGCATCGTGGAGAAATAAAAAAAAACATGAAGAAAGGAAATGGATCGGGTGATATATATAGAGTATCAAGTAGCAGCGAAGCTTTCACGGAAATTGTATTATAATTGAAATGCGCGATAACGGATCGACGAATTAGTTTTCCACGCGACTGCTGCTGGGAATGTTGAATTTCGCCGAAAGACGTCATTGGTATCCGCTTATATAGAGGGTGTCGATTCTCTCTGTATAATGAATGAAAAGCTAATTAATTAATCGAGTCGCTCGAACCGAAATACATACCGTTATCGAACAACAACGGAAATCAAGGAATGCACTTATATATATATACGATTTCAATTATCCGCCGCAGATACTTTTGCATATAAGGTAAGTAGGTGTAGGTGAGTGTAGACGGCGCATATAACTCGACCAGCAGCAGCAACTCTGACGAAAAAACGAGCGACACGCATTACACGTCGTCATTATATCAACAAGGAGAGAGAAATAGTGCGAATTGCAGGAGTTGGACGAGAGATGGAGAGCGAGAGAGAGAGAGAGAGAGAGAGAGAGAGAGAGAGAAAAGACAGAGTATAGGAGCGCACGTCCGCAACGATCAGCCAAGGCCGGAAGTACTGTCTTACTTGACTTCCTTCGACCATTAGCAAACGCCTGAATTGGTTTGCTGGGCAAGATAAGCTCCTTCTTCTTCTCACTTCCTCTCTCGTCTACTGCTTCGTCTCTCTCTCTCTCTCTCTCTCTCTCCCTCTCTCTCTATATACAAATTATGTACAAAGTGTAGAGCGATCCTGGCTATGCGATTAACTGACCGTTCATAATACAGAACTGAATAATCGCTTATGGCTGAAATGACGGTATTATAGGAAAGAATCAATTTTGTGCCTACAGAGAGAGCTGTCGATCTTTCGAACGAAAACGCATCCTTCTCATTTCTCAAGAGAGGAACTTTGTCGATTTCCGAATTTTTTTTAAATCGACGCACTGCACAGTGTCCTTCTGGCTCTCGTGCGAACATCCACGAGTCCTCGTGCCGGATAAAGTTGGACGAGGAGAAGAGGAGAGAGAGAGAGAGAGAGTAGGTGCATGCGGCGAAGTAGGAGGAACAGGGAGAGAGAGAGAGAGAGAGAGAGAGAGAGAGAGAGAGAGAGCCGATTGCCTCGTTAATCCTTTGAGCGCAAAAGATAACCATCTTATTCCGTTTGAGCGAGCGCGCGCTTGCGCCTTATAATCATCCAGGCAAATCCGCTCGCGGAGGAGTTCTGAGAACTGGACCCCGCGAGAGAGAGAGAGAGACCCTCGCTCGCTCGCTCCTTCTATAAGCTAGTGACATTCCATGCCGATACTTTTCTCGTCTCGTGTTTCGCGCTTACGTTCTCTCTCTCTCTCTCTCTCTCTCTCTCTCTCTCGCTCTTGCTTGATGCTGATTTCTTGCTTCTTTTCCTCTCTCTCTCCCACTACGCTCCAGCGACTCCTTTCCCTCCTCTCTTCCTTACCGTCGTCTCCTCCCTCTTCTTCTTCTTCTTCTTCTTCTTCCTCTTCTTCTTCTCCTTCTTCTTCTACAGTACCAACCGCGAATTTACATCTATTCTATTGCAGCGCAACGTCGCGTTCCTATATGTTTCTGATGCGGTCTTTCTTCTCCTGTGGTGCTGGTTTGGGTTTGCTTTCGTGAAAATTCTTGATTTTTTTTTGTTAAGTAGGAGTTTGTAGAAAAGATGATTTTTCAAGTTGTATGCGCTTTCATTTGTTGCACGAAAATCTCGTATATACCTATTGAAGAGCTTTAAATTTTAGAGGAGTTAACTTTCTTTGCGATTCGTTACACTGCTTGCAAGAATTTCCTCTGTTTATCAATGGATTCTTATATAGCCGCAGTCGAAGAAACAACCTATCCCAGCGTCCAATTGGAATTTACTAAAAAGGAAAAAAGCCCGAAAGGATGAAAAAGCACGCGCGCGTCTGATCATCATGACGATGATGATAGTCGCCGAAAGGAAACCGGACGTCGCCCGGTCGTCCAGGCGTTTTTCTTGTTCGGTCTATCTCGACTTCTCTCTCTCTCTCTCTCTCTCTCACTCCTTCTCCCACGGCAGCAGTAGTAGACCGAGTTGAGCGGACCAACGATCTGGTCCGCCCTCGTTTCAGGGTCAAGCGAAGGAACGGAGGTATATATCGAACGGACGAGTTGGTCTAGGCCTAGTCCGGCCCGGTATTGAACGCAACTCGCTCCTGCTGCTGATGCTGCTGTTGCTGCCTCTTCTACTCTTTATACTTCTTCTTCTTATTCTCTCTGCAGCCGTTCAGCTTTTTCTTCAATCCTATCTGCTTGGATATCTTCACGGCTTCTTGCCGGTTTTTATTGTATCGGTGGCGGCGGCGTGGGCGGATGAGAAAAGGGAGCTGTACTTACTCGTTTCGCGAAAATTTCTGTACATCTCGTACTTGCAGCCCCTCTTTTATCACATTAACTTATAAACTCTTTCGATTATGCGTTATCCTTGACATTTTGAGGATTGTTGACGAGTTTACCAATGCAAAGAAATTTTTACGGACCAGATCGAGCTGCACATACGTCGAAGTGTTAAAGTATTGATAGGGAAAACCTAAAATTGGAAAATTTCATTTCCCAGCAAGTAAATACGCCTGACCATAGCAATTAATCTCTACGACTTATAGCTATCCTAGAATACAATAGACTGAAGAAGCCTCATCTCATCGCTACACAAACTCGATAGGGAAAAGCCCGAATTCCTAAATATCACAAGTGACACGTAAAATCATCGTCGAACGAAGCTCGCCTCGCTCATGTAAGTGCACGCGCAAGAAGAGTAAAGCTGGTAGCGGCGCACGCGGCCAAACCGGCGAGGAAAGACAGAGAGAGCGAGAGAGAGAGAGCTGCCGAGCAATGCCTGGAATGCACCGGGGCCATTACGCATGCGCGCCGCGTCTTCTCTCTCTCTCTCTCTCTCTCTCTCTCTCTCTCTCTCTCTCTCTCTCTCTCTGTGTGTGCAGATGTATATAGCTTTATACTCGGAACGAAGGAAGCCTCAGCTCACACAGCACAAGATCTCGCGTGCCGTTATGTCCCTCCGCCGCGCCACCACCACTATCACGACAGCAGCAGCTCGCGAGAGAGAAGCTGATGCTGTTGCCGCCGCCGCCGTCGCCGCCGCTGTTGCTGCGACTTTTCCACCTTGCAGGTACCTTCCATTGTCCAGTGCGGTTGCTAGGTGGCGAGCTTGCGCACGGCCAGACTCTTTATTCATATATTCTTTTGGCTGACCGATTGTTCGACGACGACTATTGCGCTCCTCGAGGTGAGAGCAGCCGACGTTTGCAGGAGATCCGATAGACTCTCTGTTATCTTGATTGCGCGCGGACCGCTTTTCAGCTGAATAACCGGGGATATGTAATTTTTATTCTTTTGAGCGAGAAATAGTTTGGCGGGAGCTAGTGTATGACGATTGGAAAGTTTTGGGTTAAAATTAAATGTAAAATTATATTAGCCACTCGTGCCGATACCGACATGGCGATATTACTGTTCTCGAGTAATTAAATTTTCAGCCGAATAAGGCAATAATCTAATTCAACGTAGCTTTTAAATATTCGATATTCCATCGGCTCCGTTTCGCCCAAAAAGTTTCGCTACACGAAAAGCATTTTTTTTAAATACAAAAAGGAAGCGAGGGCCAGAGAAGAGAGAGAAATTCTCAGCGTAAAAAAGCGCGAGGCGTTGTTACTTACCTCCTTTGCTGGAAGAGAAGCAGATGGGCCCGACACCTGACAATCGTAAAAGAGCGCGCGAGCTCAAAATTTCAGAGCCGCCCGAGTCAGCGGCATGCCATGTAATTCCGCACTTTTGCAGACTGCAACCTCAAAGTGCCAGCGCTCGTATAATCGGCCCTTCGATATATATATATATATATATACCGATCCATCTGTGTACATGTGCATCTAGAAAATCTATATACAGCGTTATACAGTAATAAATTCGATTATATACTTTTTTCGAAAATGAGAAGAAAGTAAAGTTTTGACGCTTTTCAATGTCATATTACTAACAGCTTTAATCCCATCGCCCTGTTATCTGCACGAAAATATTTGCGGTCACGGTATCCTGATTACAGCAGGGACTAATCTCGGTGAAAATTTCATATAGCAGCCGGCAAAAATTAGTTGGAGAACTGCCTTAATTACACTCGGCATGAGCTTTTTTTTTCGCCGCTTCAAATTCCAGGAAAACCATCGAGAAAGTGCAAAAAGCCGGGTGTGCGCGAGCGAGCGCGCTCGCCTTGTCCCAAGAAGAAAAGTAAAGACAAAGTCGATATCAGCATACGTCATGTCCAAATTAGAAGACATTCTTCCCTCCTCTCTCTCTCTCTCTCTCTCTCTCTCTCTCCTCGCCACACTACTCCCGTAAACGTATAAAAATCCCTCGAGCTCCATAACGAGGCTTGCCCCCTCTCTCTTTCTCTCTCTCTCTCTCTCTCTCTCTCGACTCGCCTCCAAAAGAAACGCTCTTGCTCGAGCAAGAAGGAGCGAGAGATGATCCCGTAGGAACGAACCAGGGAGAGAGAGAGAGAGAGTTGCAAAAGAGTGAGAGAGCGCGAGAGAGGGCGAGTTGAAAGAGAGGAGGAAGGAGAGGGAGTAAAGGAATGCATGGGAACGAGCTGTGCTGCTGCTGCTGCTGCTGTGCTGCTGAGCGAGCGAGTGAGAGAGAGAGAGAGAAAGAGAGCCGGCTCGACCGCGATTTGCCCGTCCCGCATTCCACCAGCGGAGAGCTCAGAGAGAGTCAGTGTACAAGAGCAGCAGAGTGAGAGAAAGAGAGAGAATCTCTCTCTCTCTATCTCTCGCCGGGGCCACCGGCCACGGACTCTCTTTCCTCTCCTAACGCCGTGAAACCCATAAGACCATAAGATCAACCCCGCGCGCGCGCACACACTCTCTTTCTCTCCACCTACGTCTTTCTTATATACTTGAGAGCGAGAGAGAGAGAGAGAGAGAGAGCGCAGAGCCGAGAGAGAAGATATACCCCCCTCGTACCTCCCCCTCCTCCTCCACCTTCTCCTCTTTTCTTAGCTTCACTCTACCGCGCGCTGCTGCTTATAAGCGAGAGAACTAACTCCATCCGCAGGGGTCCAGAACCGTGGCTTATACAACACAGAGACTGTGCGTGTATGTAGTACCTACACACAGACACTCAGACACACATATACGCGTCTGTGCCCGCGCGCTTCATTTTCAAATGATTTCCATGCCACGGGAGAATTTCACCTTGTAACACGTTTCTGCGTGTGCTTGATAATTGGGTTTTGCGTAAGTGTAGTTTTCATGACGGTTTTTCTGCGTAATGCATTTTTTTCTCTTCACGTGCTGAAGATCTTCTTCGATTCAAGATCCCACTTCGAATAGGATCTATTTTATTCGATGACCCCAAATGTTACCTATCAAAAAGTGATTACAGACGACATAGCCAGCCATAAACTCGGATTATCTTCTTCAAGACCCCGTGTTTCTCCTTGATTCCAAGCTGAGCTCTCGACCCATATAAGGCAATCGATCCAAACAAAGCTGGTCATTTAAATCCTTGAAAATAATATCCCGTGCAAATTCCATCAAAACTTTTCACCTGCACGATTCCAATCTAAACCCATAACCACTCCATTGACTTATCCCATTCCCACAAGGAAGATAATCCTAAAAAAAGGAACTGTTAGTGCAACACCTAATAAAAATCGTTTCACATAACCTCAAAAACACTACGTGGTTTTGTTCACATACCGAATAAATCGACATCCGACAGAAAGAAATATCCCAAGAAAATCCACCTGAACCGTACATTCACCAAACGTTTCTTGCCTACTTATTCAGTCAAACACACACACACACACACACACACTTACTTGAGTTGCACACAGAGTAAAGTAGCCCAAGTACGCTAAAATTAAAAGAGCATTCCTCTCTGGCTGTGCGCATGCGCGTACATAACCTCTCCTAGAGCGAACGTCGTCGGCTCTTCTCGTCATCGGGAGACCTTCTCTCTCTCTCTCTCTCTCTCTCTCTCTGTCTCTGTTTCTCTCGTGCACTGCACACCAAACTAGCCAGTCCAGTTTAGCGAGCTTTTTTGTCCACCCCATAGCAGCAGCATTTGCGAGCGCGACATACGACTCGAGGAAGTACGTGCAGAAGCAGTGGCTCTCGCGTGTGTCGTCGTACGGCAGACGGTACCGACCACGAGAACCGTGAATCATGAGCATCGGATACTTGACTGTATATATATACTTATTCTTTGAGTTGAGCCCTGGAATGCTTATATTATATTGATTTGAACTTTAAGACAGGAGAATTATGAATACCTGCTATTAGACTGATTGTCATTCAAAATTGTTATTTAAAATTGAATTCAATCTAAAAATGTTTCATTGGAAATATGCCAGTCTAAGATTAGATATTAATTAAAGTATATTTTGATGTTGGATATGTATTGTATATGATTATGCATTGACGCTTGGGTGTACCTTGAGGACTAATTGTTTTCACTTTTTAGACAGATTCTTGTTCAACATTTTCTTGATAAACCCGATATGCCTAGTGTAATTTTTTTCAAATTAAATCTCAGCTATCATCTAGAGTTTAATTAAGTGCTAAGGAGGGAATCGAGGTGCAATTCGATATCACTCGACTTGAAATTTGTCAAATGAATATGCAAAATGGAATATTTTTGCATGATTGTATTATCCATTTAAGTGCCTCGTACTCGACTTCTTATTAACCAATATTCTTTTGATTTCATTTTTTTTTATAATTAAAATTTTAACTATAATAAATGGACGATTTCAGAACTATGCGTGTTTTTAGAATTTGCAACATAAATCGAAAACATCATTCGTTGATTAATTTATATTTATTCGCAAGTCCTTATAAAATAAATAGATCGTATAATACTCGTGTTTCTCAATTTGATTCGCTTGGAGTCAATTCGCAACTTCACAAGCAGAGGAAGGCACATTCATCGAGGCCATCGAGGCAAAACTTCCGTTATTAAAACTACCCGTTGATTTCCTACATCGACAAATCCATGGCAATTTAAAGGCCTGAGATTTCATTTTGACTTCCTCGCTCATGTACTACTTTCTCCTTACCTATTTCGATTTTGTCACACGATCAACGTAAAAAAAAAGAAACAAAGAGTGCAGCAAATTTCGAATCGAGTAAGACAAAAACTGTAAATAGCCTTAAGCGTATAATCTATAAAAGAAAATTTCAATAATTAATAGTGCCCAAGTAATCCATTTTCAACACTTTTTATACAAAATTAAAAATAATTTAAATCATTATTCGAAATGAATTTTTAATTAGCTCGTGAAACGAGTAATGAAACAAATACTTCAATCATTCGTTATTGGAAAATCTGCTCTAAATTCGACTGTACGTAATACTTTCACATTCTTGGGATTGAAATTTCACTCCGTAGAATTTGGTCTAGTAAAAAAACTTCCTCTTCGTTACAGATACAATCCTTGAAATTCTTGGGCATATAATTACATTTCGGTGAATTGAAATATTCATTTCGAACTCAATCATCAAATTTAGACTTTCGCGAAAACATGATAATGCTGAATACGTATAATTTAATTTTAGGATTAAGCATTTTCAAGTCGTATACGAAAGCATTTTAATGATACTTACAAATATTTACCAAAGTTTTGTTTAAAATTGTCACAAGTTCCTTTAAACGAGTTGATAGAATATATAAACGAGCAATCGTCAACGATATTGACACAATTTCCTTAACCTCCGATACAAAAAAAAATCTGCTTTCCCATCGAGTATCACACTCGTACCTACAGTCCATTCCCAACTAAAGAGACGACCATTTCGACCGGAGATTATCGAGCGGTGAATCGGCTTTAGCGCGCGGTTTTTCGAAACGAAAAAGGAGCTCCGAAGCCTGTACACACACACACACACACACACACACACATATACACGTGACTCTCAAGCAGCAAGTCTCGTGCATGTTCTTGCTCACACGTATACACATCGCCGAGAGTGTGTATATAGATGCACGAGGAGAGCAGCGACGGCAGCGGCGGCGGCAGCAGTGGCGGCGGCAGCAGTGGCGGCGGCGCGAACAGAGAGAAAAACTACTTGCGCTCGAGCTATAAGCGAGCGAGAGAAGGAGAGAGAAAGAGCGAGAGAGAGAGAGAGAGAAGGAGAGTCGCGACGAAACTTACATTCCGTTCTCACGAGCGGACGTTGACCGGCGTTTCGCTAGTACAGAGGCCGCTATACGCCACTAGTTTGGCAATCCGCAAGCGCGAGAGATTCTCCCCCCTCCCTTGCCCTCTTTCTCTCTCTCTCTCTCTCTCTCTCTCTCTCTCTCTCTCTCTCTCTCTCTCTCTTCTCTAGTCTCTTATTCCTTTCGTCTAGTGTACAGAGCAATCACGAACGTTTGCCTTCTATCTTTCTCGCTTTTTCTTGCACTCGTGTATATATATATATATATATACCGACCGAGGAAAAAAATGACTTGGGTGCTTACAGAGAATGAATTTTTATCTCTCTTGTATATTGCAGGGGATGGTATATGATGTGCGATTTTAAGCAGCGAATCTTTTGAGATGTGACTTTAAATGCTTAATAGGTTTTAATGAAATTGAATCTGGTAAAAGTTGTGTATATGTTATACGATTATGAATTTATCGCCGACGATTCTCAGGTGGTCTGATGAATTTGGTGATTATCTGAGATAATTGGATTGTACAGGATTTGGAAAATCTTTATCTTTAATTAATCTCGTTATTTGCGAATACAGTTTACATATAGAAATAATTACCGATAGCTATTTCAGTTCGATAATTAATCAATTTTCATTGAAAGATTATATCCAGCTTACATTATTTTTAATTTTCACAATCAAAACTTGAATGTAGAATATGGCTTTAATCTCGCTCAAAAGGCACATCTATCAAAGATCGATTTCCTCCCTTTTACAACGCACAACAAACTCTCATCCATCGCCACCCGAGAATAAAAAAAAAAGAAAAAGCAGCGCGACAATCCCATATAGTCATAAATTAGAAAAAATTACCCGAACGCAGTGCTCGAAAGTGAAATAAAACTCAGCGCGCTCGGTTTATAAATCCGAGTCTCGGGCGATTGTACGGACAGCTGGCGCGCAGTTTATCGGGGCGAGAGTGAGGGCACATTTCTTTCTTCTTCCTCTATACAGCAGGCTCGCGCGCGCACGAGCTCCTTCCGCTGCTCTCTCTCTCTCTCTCTCTCTCTCTCTCCTCTCTCTCTCTCTCCCTCCGCGTGCGCGCGTCTGACGTAACACATCCGTGGATACGTGATTTACGTTAATCGATAAATTCGCCTGCTACAACAGTCTCCTTTTCACGTGTCGGACGCATCGGCATAAGAATCCCTCGTAAAATTTCAAGCAACTTTAGACGGCAGTCGTGATGGGGGAAGTTCTATTCTAGTGGTTGAAACTGTGTTGACGAGTGTGTGTGTGTGTGTGTGTGTGTGTGTGTGTGTGTGCGTGCGCGCGTGTGTCTGTTGGGTTGCGCACTTTTGGAAAGTGGAGCGACATATATACATTACCTTTTCCAAGACCGAGTTATACCGTGTCTCGTACATATTGGGTTTTGTGGTTTATTGTGGATCGAGAGTTAAGTAGCCGAGTGACTATTGACGATGAGAACGTTTGGTGGTTAAAGTTAGGCTTAGAAGTTATTGAGAAAGAATAGAGCGCTGAAACGTTAGAGCGCTCCTTGGTATTAAACTTAAACGTCGATAATTAATTTGAAATACTGTTGATTTGACAAAATAGACGTGATTTTATTAAGATTCGTTAGTGCGAGATTGCACGCAAGATCCTTAGCATTTACATAAAATGTATTGCAGCTCCTACGTTAATTTTTATTATCCTAAATGAATCGATCGATCTAAATAAGTCGGCCGATAATTTTACTGGAATCAACTATTTCCGCAAGCCACAATCTAATGACATATCCCAGTAACTAATAATATTTTAATCCTCAGTGATCTCAGAGCCGCAAATACTCAAACAAGTAATTCAAAGCCGCATCGATTCTTCCGACTCATAAAGTAGTCTCTCGCTTAACAGTTCTCACCTATATACCCAAACAACGAATTTACAATACATCGGAAGCATTTGCTCAGCAGCAGCTCTAAAGTCCAACATCTTGCCACTTTCCCTCCTCGTCCTGCACACACGCGTTACACGTTCACCGCGTATAAAAGTGTTCCCCTCCCCCTCCTTCCATTATACGCATTTGAAAATGCCGAACGACATCATGTCGCTTCGAAGCGAATCAAAAATCCGAAACGAGCGTACCAGCTCGGATCTCGGAGCACACAAAGCTTTATGCGGGGACAACCCATAAATTACCGTGAAATATATAAGGCGATCGTTAACAATGGGGATTGGATCTGTATATGTGAAAGGCGCCTTTCTCTCTCTCTCTCTCTCTTTCTCTTTTTTTTTCACTGCGGGGCGTTAATGTATCTCGTCTACAATAATCGATATCGCGCACGCGCGCGCGTGGTCAACGTATATAACGAGCGATTTCTATTGTATATCGCATAGCTCGTAACTCTCTATACCTATAGTTTTTGGGTATACGTTATACTTTCGACTATAATGATGAATGTTTTAGAGGGGGGAGAGAGAGAGATATTTCTCTTGATTGTTGTCGGTAATGGGAGCTGATTAGCCATTAATTAAATGCAGCTTTGGGAGAATAATATTTTTCCCAAGTGATTGGAAGCGGATTATGGTATGGCTATATCGGTAAAGCCGCGTATATATGTATACTTGGTTCCCAGGGAACGCTCGCTGCGGTATTTCCTTAACAAGTGCACTGCTAACGGCGGACTCGGAAACTCTGGCGCGTTCCATATATACCCTGACTTCACTTTATCGATAAGTTATTGTTTAAATAATCGTATAAAATATTCGCGAACAATCATCGATAAGCAGCAGTTAAGAATTAAAGAAATCGTGTTAATACATATTGAAACAATGCATTTGCCGCAAATTGTTGTTTATTTTGTTTATGGTCTTGTTAGAACGTTGATATAAACTAGTTGTGAAAAATTTCATCGGTGCAGAATTCGATTCGCGGTTTCTCATGGAAACCATATAAATTTTCTTGGCCTGCAGCTAACTGTCGGCCAACTTGAATCCATACATTCGAAATGTAACATTCCATCGGAATGCTCAAAGCTCTGTCTCTCTCTCTCTCTCTCTCTCTCTCTCTCTCTCTCTCTCTCTCTCTCTCTCTCTCTGTCTCTCTCTCTCTCTGCCGCGGCCATACGGATTTAAAGGGAAGTGAATTGTAACTTGCTCGAGTGTTTTTATTATACTCTCTCGACGATTGAAAATAAAATGTCGACGTTGAAATGACGAATAACGTCCTATAAAAGTTTTCGTATATCTTATAATACAGTTAAAATGCAATATTGAAAAATGTGATAGTGTAAACGTTGCACGATTGTTATCGATACATTTGTGCATAACAATCCTTTATCTTTATCTATCGATGAAATTAATTGGTAATGTTATACACGTTGGTAAGCATTTCAGCTCAGATTTTATCGGTCGTGCACATCTAACAAGCCTCGAAAAATGGAAATATAAAATTATCTTCAAAATTGCTCGAATACCTAAATCTTGTCCTACATCAATTCTCAGCTATAGACATCGTTAACGAAATTATTCAATTTACCGAACTTTGCATCGCAACGCCTCAACATGCCAACACGTCTCATGACCACTCGCGGACTCTCTCGAATATCTCGAGATTCATTGTGTTCCCATAAGCGGCAAGGCTGATCGGGCCCGACACGTGGCAAACATCTCTCGGATCTTTCGGTGTGATCGTCAGTGCCGATTTTTCGCGACCTTCTCGCGCGCGCGGGGCATCCGTCTCTTTATACTTGCACGGCTTGTATGTACGAATATATATATAGAGGAACGCGCCACCGGAGAGTCGCGGCGGACTAACTGTACCTCCTCTTACGTACACACAGTCTGTCGTTCTCTTTCTCTCTCTTTTTCTGTGTGGTGTGTGTATGTGTGTCGGAATGCGCGTCGTACACGCGGTGCACGGGACGAGCGAAGGGAACACACTCTACGGCGCGAGCTGCAAGCCAAGAGGCCGCCAATGGCGATCCCTCCGCTTCTTCGTGCGTCCGTAAAAATGGCCAGTCGCGACATACCTTCGCCATAATAATTCCTTGGCCGCACTGCTGCTGCTACTGCTGTTGC
>UELV01175795.1:0-42333 GCA_900490015.1 Megastigmus stigmatizans | reverse complement strand
CATATATATAGATATACATGGTAATGCAAATCAAGATGGTGTCTCCCATACACGTAGGTAAGAGTACAAAACTTTTCTTTTTATCGTTGAATTTCGAAAAAAACGCTCTGTTACGATCTCAGAAATGATGTAAGCATTATGAAACTGCAATGACATAATGCTTACATCATTTCTGAGATCGTAACAGAGCGTTTTTTTCGAAAATTAATAGCTATCTTTATATATTTTGTTCAATACGAAATTACGGACACTACCGGTAAGGTAGGAATCTTTCCGAGGGTCGCACATCCCCTTAAACTATGTAATAATAAGCATGACATGATTTAAAGGATGTTGTGGGTCTATGTTTACAATTTACAAAATTTGGTGTCTAAAATTGTTTGCGATAAAAACAGCTCGAATATTTTTTGTTGCCATCTATTTTAGATAATTGACACCATTTTACTGAGAGGATATAATACGTCTCGTTCTAAATGTAAAAAATCTAAGCTCTTAAAAACGTCTATTCACGTTTTACTGACTTTTCTAACTAATGAATGAATGAAGAATGAATGAAACACTAAATATATTTTTAAGTCTTAAAAATACGTAAGTAAAAGACCCAGTGAATGGGCAGTTAAAAACACGTACAAGTGATTAGACACCCTCAGTGTCGGGACGATTTGTTTGTTTCTGATTGGTCGAACGCGTTCATATTAATAAAACTTTATCGAATAGATCTAAATTTTAGAAAAAATTCTCTTTCAAAGAACACATTTACGTTTGAGCAAGCTAGCGATATTTGTAGCAGTTTTCGCTCCACTTTTACCGGAGTGCTTTCAACAATTTCGAACCTAGTTTATGTATCGATGCGGTCAGAATTCTAAATAATCCAGTTCGCGCAGCGGCCAATTTTTTATTTTACATCTCAAAGGCAAATAGAGAGCCACCGTTGCATTTCACTTAACCTGCCTCGATATCAGCTTGTTCCGCTTATTAACGCAACATTCCTAAAAAAAAACTGCATACCATCGCGATGCAATTCAATCATAGTGCATCATAATTCGAAAAAAATGAAATTCCGTCTCGCCCGATAAAACGAGCACGTCGCGCCACACAAATCTCGTTTTAATCAAAGCGACAATGTCGCACAATAAACATAAACATGGCAATCAATCCAAAAATAGAAGACGAACTGAGGGGAAAAAAGAGAATCTCCTCCATACCGTGATCGGTCTCACAGGAATACGTATATATATATATATCATCGAAGGAACGAAGACGAAGAAAAATATATCCCCCACGGGAGTGTCAACTATATGTATGTATGTATGGTGCGCGACGATCTAGCGCATTTCCGCTCTCATTAACGCCGGCGTATATACCGGCAATCAGAACGACGCCTCGCCGTGGTGAAAAAAAAACCAAGGAGTAGCGGAGGAAGTAGAAGAAGAAAAAATAAGCACGAGCGCACGAGCGAGTCTCTCTCTGTGTGTGTGTCTGCATGTGTGTGCGATGTAGAAAAAAAGTCTCTCTCTCTCTCTCTCGTGAAGTTCGGACGGCGTTCAAAGCCGCTTGATGGAATATTTGCCGGATCGATTCTGTACGCGAGTTCGAGTGATTAATCTTCTCTCTCTCCTATATACCGGGGAAGGGGGGACTATGACAGACAGCTGACATTCAGGCTTCCACCGCGGCCGCTGCCGACGCCGCCGCTGCCGCCGCTGCTCTGCTGGTTCCAAGTTCCAACTACTGCGCGACTTTGCGCTCCCTATATATATGCCACCGCGCTCTCGTGTATTCCCGTGTTGCGTATATCGTGTACACACGTGCGCTTCTTTTACCATTCGGAAGTCTGTATTATACAGATGCTGTTTTTGCGTATAGGGCGTGTAGAGATTTTTCCGGAATTTTATTTACTTAATGTCTATTAATTTACGTATATAGGATCGGAATTATTCGCGAGCATCTTTATTATGGAGTTCACGTAGTACTTTGGTGTGAATCGTCATGGGGACAGAAATTTGTACGCTTTGGTTATCCTTCCTTTGGTTTTTGTGAATTTCGACTTCTTAAATCAAATATATATATAAGTATTTTAAAAATGGCTTAACTTTGATGTAACGTTGTTTAGTCTATTCGAGCTAATTTTATTTCTATTAGAGCAAGCTCGGAAGCGCTACAATGTCGATACGGTCGTTTTTAGTGATATTTTTTTGACTGCTTCGTTAATTATTCTTTTGTTGCTGTATAGCTTTCGTAAACCCGAGCTACAGTTCAAAACGAAGATGGATTTTGTTTTGCTGCGAGTCAATTAAACTGAGTAATGGTGTGTTTACCAACTCATTTGCCTCTGCAAACCCCACAATTTTTCAATCCACGAATAACTCGAGAAACAGGCGTCATATCCGCTCAATAATCGACTGATAAATCGACAAAGCAAAATAAATTTAGTATTTTTAAATTTCAAAACTTTTCAACGTCGCTCCCAACTCTTGACGCGCAACAGCCAACCACCTGGGGATATCTTCTAACTTGTCTCGGTGCGGCTCGCCAACGAATCAAACATATCAGAAACAAAAAGAAAAAAAGAGAGAAAGGAGCTTCACTTGAAAACGTATATATCGACCAACAAAAATTCCCCAGCGTCGAAGCAGACGGACGCCTTCTTCCCCGTCATAATGCGTATAATATGAAAGAATAACAGTAGGTGTGGGCGTTCGGATCGAAACGAAAATTGTATATACAGACACCGATGAATCGCGTTAGTTTTATGTAACGTATATAACTGACATTGGAAGACAAGGTGTGTGACGTAGGAGCGAATCACCGGAGCGGAACGTGCTCCCTCCTAAGGGTTTTTTTTTCTACATCTTTATATATAGGGTAAAATCAATGGGCTAGTTTTTTTTCGTGCGTGCGTAAGTGTGTGCTGTCATGCAGGACACGTGCGTGCAGGAGTTTTTCTGGGCAAACTTTTTGGTGGATATGAGGGTATCGAATGCCTCCTATATAGAGGTCGGTGCTTAAATGTACCTAAACTGGTTATTGAATATTTACAATCTTTGGAGAAAAAAAAATAGTTTTTATGGAATTTGACGAGCTTGCATTGAACACGAAGCTCAAAAATTATTTTTATTGTATAATTTGTCTTTTACAAAGCTTATATATTTACTTTGCTCTTGAGTACATACCGAGTTTTTGATTGTAGCTCTGACTGAATGTATGCTATGTATTAGGCGAGAATCTGCAGTAAACAAATGATGCTGAAATCGTTACGTAGTTATTCACACGCTATTTTATGGACGAATATAAAGTTATGGACTTTTTCAAGACTGATAAAAACATACTTTTCAATAATATTCCCTTTGGCTCTTTGAAATGTACGCGAAAAGCCATTTTTACCCCATTTGGAAGCTCGTTATAGCAGTGAGACACCATTAGCTTTCTACGTTTTTTCCTTCCTCTCTTCATCAACTATACTAGAGAAACTTTTTTCCTTATCTAAGTTGGTGAAATTGAAACGGTCTTTTTACAAAAATACCATTAAATTCATTAGCTTGCATCTTACAAATGTCCATCATCTCTTATAATTATAAAAGAAGAAGCGCGTTGTAACGCAAAATTTAATTTAACTCGAAATAAATGTAAAGCTCACCTGCATTGCTACATAGGCAACGTCTTCATTCAAATCGAAACACAAACCCACACGTGTTGCAACAATCGCGTAAACGCTGAATGGCAAACTTCTATTATATCCCATTACTATTATAATCACCGACGCGCGAAGGTGTGTACGCGCCCAGAGAAAGTTGGCACTTGCATACTGCAACGATAACGATCTCGCACACCAATCCAAACCCCCCCGTTGCATTATCTCGAGAGAGCGCACAGTTTTGGCGAAGCCAACCTCCACGTGCACACACACACACACCTATCTCGCATAAGCGCACGCGTCCTGTTCTCTTACCTGTAGAGGCGATTTCTCCCCCGGCGGCTATGCATCGACCTTGTGCATGTGTGCGTTCAACGGCTTCTCTGTGTATTGTATCTACGTGTGACGCATGGACTCCCTAAAAGCTGAATTTCGGCGAGGTAACGAGGGTCACGTGTTCGCGAGCATCTTCCGTCTATGTGTCTAGTTTTAGGGTTGATATTTTAGGAGGAGAGTTGATTTATCGAAGATTGGGTAGGTTTTCTTTTTATGGGAATTGCGAATTATGCGGATGCGTGACACGTTTGCGTTTTATGCGCATGATGATAAAGCTGCGTGTGGATCTATCTTTGTCACTGTCTTGATGAAAGGTGATGTAGCGAATGTGTTGTTTTTTAAATTCTGAGGGCTTTCGGGTATGTATAAACCCTGATTTTTATGATATATTAGTTTGAAAAGAGGATAAATTAGGATGCAAATGTTGCAATGGCTATAAAAAAAGTCGAACAAACGATAATTTTTTTTTTTAAAAATGAAGAACTAGTAAGTATACGGATATAGGTGGTATAAATATCGAAATCATAATGTTTTACGATCCAGATTTATTTTTTCATAAGTGAACTTGAATGAAATTTGCATAACGACTCGCCGTAAACCGATAATAATTCAGAAACACTCGAACCCCTCCCCACGAATGAAAATCAGTCCCCCGTCAAACAGTTATTAAAGCCATCAACCTCTCGCTCGATCCCTTATACGCTCTCGATCCTTTTTCGTATAATCCATTACGTAGTATCGAGAGAAAGAAAAAAAGGAGGAAAAAAAACTATAAGTATAATAACCCCGCGTTGTAAAACTGAAGACAACATTTTCATGCTGACAAAAGTAATTTACACTTCAATTGCAAATACATTCTGCCTGCGTTATAGATTCAAAATGGTCCAGAGCATGAAGTGTACCAGTTCATGACTGGTAATTCAGAAAGAAAATCAATCGATTTATCGCTTCTAAAGGTTTTATTTAGAAAACGATTCTGTTTATCGAGCAATCAAATATTAGTACGAGATCCATTGATACGTCAAGTTCGAGCGGTCAACTTAATGGCATTAGGTACTTTATTTTGAAATGTGACTGAATATACATAGTGAAGCACTTACTCGAATTCTATTAGTCCACAGAGTACAGAGTTACTTTATCAGTACGGACGTGTAACTCGCCAAAAAAAGATTATGTACAGATTATGCGCATTCTTCGTAGTCTTGATTATACAGTCACTTTGTTCTCCTCTCTCTCTCTCTCTCTCACTCTCTCTATGCCAACTGCGCGTGACTAAATTATCCTGTAACCAAACGCCGTAAAGAGCGGAGCGCGCGCGCGTAATTCGAGCGGCTGTTTCGCGTTTCTGATTTCCGCGAGAACTCGAGAGAGAGAGAGAGGGAGAGAGAGAGAGAGAGAGAGAGAGTAAGTGAGTGCGAGAGAATGGGGTAAATTCTCCCTCTCTTTCTCTTTCGCTTCAACACTGGCCAGCCCGCACGCGATATCCTTTATATACGTGACTTGCATTCGTATACCACTCGTTTTCCTTCGTTGCTACCCGCGTACCTTTTTCCCGCGACCAGGTTTACACTTCTTCGAATCCTTCGTTTCGTTTATTCCTCCGCAGCGCATATATATATATATATATATATAGCAGTATACCTGGTGCGCGCACGCTTGTTCAGCGCTACTTTGTTTCCTCTCCCCCCTCCCTCTCTCTCTCGCTCTCTTTCTCTTTCTCTCTCTCTTCCGCTGCTTTCAAGTGAAACGGAAATTAGCGTCTGTTTCACGTGACTCGTGCGCTCTTTCGCGGACCCCCCTCTCCTCCCCCTCCCCGTCTCTCGCATAGCTCCAGTGCGATTGCAATTATTTGATAAATTTCTTCACGAGTTTAAGGCTATAATCCTTTATAGTCTGTGGGTTTTTATATTTTGGTTCATCCGAGATGCGCTTTAGCATTGCATCCGCGGTATTTTCAAGGCTTGAAAGATTGATAGTTTTGGGTCTATTGATCTGTCAGACGTGCCGAACTCTTACGGATAGACTTGTGGGAGGTGCATTATTTAAATCTGTGCTTTTTTGCACTCGCTAAATCGAGAATACCTGTACTAGGCCGGGTATTTCAAAATGTTTAGTGTTTACGAAACTCTTTTCCTGATTTCGAAACAATGTTTCTATGATCTTTAACGAACGAAACACAATTTAAAGAAATTTAGCTCCTATAGAGATATTTTTAAAAAAAGCTTGGAAAACTGATTTAAAATGCTTTATATTTGAAATCAGATTAAATCATCAAATCGATTAGAATCAAATGTTGCTGAAACTGTTCTAGATATCTATGAATTTTATTCAATCCATCAATCACGTTCCGCCAAAATCACTAGAATCCTCAAGAGACGTCAGTCATATATCCAGAATTCCACCACAATTATTCACAATTAGAAAAGTAGATCTATGAAACCCACACACATACCCCACATCTCGTACATACGCATACGCAAACAAAAAATCCCCATCCAATCTCTCAATAATAAGCCAAACCTTCCCAAAAACATCGTATGAAATAGAAAAATCGTAACAAAAATAAAGAGAGTAGAGCGCGCGATGCATCGCAATAGCCGTGAATAACTATTCACGACAGTCGAATTCCGCCCGCGTCTCATCTCTCCCAGAACCAACGAATAGATATTTTACAAGCTCTCTCTCGTTTTTTTTTTCGCATCCGACACTAGTCGCTGCGGACGTTTGCGCGAAAACAATGGCTCTATACGCGCGCACGCACATCCGTGTTTAATTGAGCAACTATCGCTACTACTACTGATCCAGGGAAAAAAAAAGAAAAAAAAAACGAGATGGACGGTCTGCGCTGCGTGTATTCCTCTCCCATCTATCATTCGCTCGTCATACGCCTGTTTATATGTGTGCGAGAGTGGTAGGGCACGTGTGTGTACCGTAGATTGAATATTAACAGGGGCATATCAACTCACCGGTGCACTGCGCACACATCCATCTGCTGTATATAGGAATGAGAAGCACGGAAATTCCGCATGATGATTTTTCGAATATTCCTGCTCTCGCTCGCCTCGATATCGATTTCACTTCGCCGCCGTGACGAGTTTGCGTGTATTTTTCGTCCCTGCATTTAGGGTAAAGTATGCGAAAATGTGCGGTATATACTTCAATGTGCACTCGTGTCCTTGGATTTCGATTTCATTTAGCGTCGAGTGATCTCTGTGCACTCTCTCTCTTTTTTGTTTTATACTCTGCTTTGTTTTGTATGCGGGGAAAGTGGATCAAATTATTGCTTTATCGCGTTCGCGCGCTTATTTGTGTATTGTTATAATGGCGAAGGGTTGGAATGCGCAGTTCAGCGCCGAAAAATACTCGTCTAAGTGAGTGCACATTTTCGCGTTATATCAGTTTATTCGCGTAAAACAATTGGGTTTCGCATGCTAATGTAATTATATCTGTTTGTTTGCGAGGGGCATTTACCGTTGCGCTACCGTCATTTCAAAAGAAATTTCGTTGGACATTTTACGAATATCTGACATTATTACAAAATATCGATATCTAATCTACTGATTATCGCTCTAGCTCTCAAAAATAACAGTAAAATCCAAAACCGTAAAATTTGAAATCATTGAAAGTACGCGAAAGAACGCCATTCTTTTCAAGCGGAACCTTCGTAAGATTTCATAGTCGAATAATTACACCTGCTTCTGCTTTCTAATTACGTTTCACTTTTTTTCTCTCTCTCTCTCTTGTAAATTCGCACACAAGCAGCAGCAACAGTAGTACAGTTGAAAATGGCCAGTGAAAAAGGCGAAAATTATACTAAGACTGCCGGGGAAGTCTTACAAAGTGTCTGGTATCAATCTCACCCATCTCAACGTATCCCCTAAGTAGAGTACATATATATTCTCTCTCTCTCTTGTTCGCTCGCGAAGATCAAACGAATCATTTTCGCGCGAGAGAAAAAAAATTATTATCTGCATACACGTAGTCTCTCGTGTAGAAGAGAGTAGAAGGGAGCAAATGCAGCGAATCGGGCTTCTGGTTCTCTTCACAATTGGTTTATTTGCGGGAGAGACTCCGATGCTGCTGTTGCACACGGAAAAATGTATTTTCGAGAAACGACAATGTATTTACACTCGGTGCGCGTACACACACGAACGCTCACGCGTGTATAGCTGCCAGTAGGAAAAAGAACTGTCACAAAAGGGCCGGGAGTTGTATGGGATGTGTCGTGCACTGCTGCACTTATCTGTTCGTGTTCGCACATATACCCACGTATATATACGCGCGGAGCGAAATACGAATTCTCTCTCAGCAGTTTTCCTGTCTTTCAGTCTCTCACTCTCTTGAGCTTTTCGTCCATGTATACACGCCCGATCTATCGATTTCTTGTTATGTATACACACGCGTGGATACAGACGAAATTTTTTTTCTCGCGAGCTCCTTCATCCGACTCTTTTCTCTCTTGCGGCGCGCGCTTGGAGGAGATTTATTGTGACGCGTTGCGGACTCGGGGACGTGAAGAGAGACGCGGGACCCGATTGAAACTGAAATATGTGGAGGCTTTGATTTTTCATCTATACATGTACGCGCAACCTGCACTGTTGTGCCTCTCGAATTGTTCGTTACTTTGAGACTTTTATACACAATCCTGTTTTTGTCGGTGCGCGAATGTTTTGTGCTAAACTGCGTTGCTGTAAGCTTTTATCGTGTCGATTGTCAGTCCCTTTTGTGTGAAGGGATAGGGAATAATTCTGTCGAACTAGTGCGTCAAGCTGGAACTATATATATACACATTATATAGCTCTGCGAGCTTTTCATTTTTAAAATAACGATTTAGTGTGTGAGAGTATTGGAACAGGTTAAAGTGACGGATAAAAATTTCTGGAGTTGGATGGAAATAGAGGAAGCGTTAAGTTTGTAACTGGAAAAGATCATGTACGAGGGGAACTATATTTTAACTCCTTGTGATTAAGTGGCAATCCTCTCTAATCGACTGATATTTTCTCGCCGCGCGACGAGCAGCTGTTTACCTTTTCATAATGTCTTCTATATTCAAAGATTTACGCGCTCGGCACCGAAGCTGACAAATTTTTCATTTTGTATGAGAAAGTTGTGACGCCGATGGAAGGAGATTCTGTTGGGTCTCGATTTTTCTAAAGTAGCTGAATCAGCGCTCGGATATATGTACGTGTGTATGCTGCTGCTTTGCGTTGGTGTCTCTGACGCAATCTGTGGACTACAGTTTGCACCGAAAGGCTTTAAATATTTTAACAAAACTTTCTATATCGGATATATCGACCGAGAATAATTTAGAGATCCTTATTAGATGTTTTAATTTGATTGGAAAAAGTTGAATGTTTATCGAGATATAATAAGTTATTGGAATGCATAAAAAAGGAAGCTGACTGTAGGTGATTAAAGTGATTGCTTTATGAATAAAATATATTATGTAATTACGAAGAGATTAAGTAAAATAACATATATTGTTTTTACATTCTTGTTTATTTTTCATATGTAATTAAACGATAATGGTGCGAAATGAATTACATTTTGTGGATTATTAAATGAAAGTTAATCCTTAATGAAAATTTTTCATATTTTTGCATTTTTTGGTTAAATTTCCCATCAGTGGCAGTAATTTAAAGTACATCTTCAATATTGAAATTTTAAATTATTCATTTTCTCTAATTAGTCAGGTTTCAAATTAAACCAGCAAAAAATTCAGGAATACACAATGGAAAATAAGCTTTTTCAAACATTTTTGACACGGCAACTGGTGATTTTTCGCTCTAGATGAAAATTAGCATTTAGCATACAAGACTCTGATAAACAATAAATTCAATTATAAACAAATAGGATGCCATGGCAGTTATCAAATTTTCACTTTTATCAAATTAAAGAAATACGTGAATAAAAAGTATCAGTTTTTCTAGTCGCGAACCAGTGCATGTGAAATTCAGCCGATGCAAGACAATTCACACAGAACAATTTTGAATTTAACCAACTAGACGCATATCTTTATGATTCCATCCATAGTTACATAATATATTTTTCGTTATAAAATCATAATTGGCTTAAGTAGAGCAAAAAATATATTTCTCAGTACTATAGAATAATTGGTCAAAAGAACAATATGGAACCTGTAAATTTAATCCTTTCAGATACTTTGGAGACAATATATAAACATTAGCAGACCACTTGGCGATTGCAGCTTGCAATTAATAGGCAAAATGTAGCGAAACTGCATCGTAAAAGAGAAATATATACGCATAGTGAGACCCTGAAAGCAAAATAAACGAATGGCGGAAAAAATCCAGTTGGAAAATAAAGGAAAAACATTTAGAGGGATACAAGAGAGTTCGTATACGTGGCGCCAAGTCAGCTGTGCGAAATACGAGCGATTCCACTTGTATACGAGTACCGCCAGCTCTTCGCTTACATTCTTTCCCCATACATATATAGATATATATATATACGTAGACCAGAGAAGACACAAGCGCTGCACCTCTACACGAACGGAAAAACGTCCCTTCAGTACCTAACATTTCCACTGTGCTGCAGCGGTAGCTGCACTTTTCCATCCCCTTCTTTCTTTTTTCTTGATTTTTCCATCCTACCTTTATTTCACTCTAGTTGCACTATATACTTTAAGCTATATATATATATATATATGAAGACGGTTATGTGAATCCCATAAAATCTTGAAAATCGAATCCCTTAAGGCTGTAAGTAAACTATCACGGTAAGAGTGAATTCTATTTGGATAACTATCAGGACGATACGATAAATTAATATTTATCAAAAATGGAAAATGAATATTTATTTATTTATTTATTTATTTAATCAATTCAACGAGAGTGCCCCTTTATAACACAAAAATAAAATCTTTAAATTAATGACAACAATATTTTTACTTGTCAAGTTGAACAGTGGCATTAACAGTATTTCTTGTACTAATTATCTTAACAGTTTTGTTATACCATAATAATATTCTAACAGTTCAGGAATCATCACAGTTTTAAATGAGATTAATAGATAGAGAAATAAATCTGGTAAAAGTACCATAACCTATACGCAACCTGAACGCAGGAGAATTAAAAGTTGATACTGCTTTGCAGCCAATTTCCTTAAGTTACCTAATACGCTTAACGATCTAGCAGAAGAGTTAAGTACAAACACTTTCGCTAAGGAAGGATGTTTGTTACATGAAGTAAAAAAATTGTACATTCAAGTGATAGTTTATTTATATCACACGTTTACATACGTTCAAACAATAAACAAACAGATGGAGCAATATACATATAAGCTCGACTGATCAACGCGCCATCTATCGGCCGAATATTCGCTTCAATCTTCTTTCAAAATGGAAATTCCAAATGTTGCACTTTGTTTTCTTTGTTTTGCGATATAAAGATTTTTCCTTCGTACAAATCTGAGCACAAGTATACGTATATGCGAGTAAACATGAAAGCAGAGCCACTTCGCCATTTCCCATTTTACGATTTCGATTTCTGAGCGACGGGTAACTCGAGCACAGCGACAAGACGCGTAGGCAAAAGCGTTTTAGGTCGCAAGGCGAATTGCGATGATGATTTAGTTAGGGGACTAATCTTCTAGGTTGATGGACCTCTGGCAAGGTTGGAAGTGCTGCCGCACTGAAAGTGGTTTTGCCCGCGGGGAGATCGCGGATAATCATTTCCACGGGCTAAATACGGCATCGTGAGGCTTCTATTTCGCTTACTCTCTCTCTCTCTCTCTCTCTCTCTATCTCTCTCTCGTCTCTCCAGCCTATTACTTAAGCCGTCTGTCCAACGGAAAATCTTTATGAAATCGTTTTGGTGCCTAGCGGCGATGCTATTAATTTTGCTTTTTTTTCGAGTGGTTAATATTATTTGTGCAAAATTATGTCCTGGCAATTTATTGGACAGATACTTCGAGCGGTAGAGTCAATTTCTAGCGTTAATTTGAGTAAAATTTTAATCCTTGTTTTAATCAGAATCCCATCATGTCAGTGTACGAAGTCTCGACACTCCCAATCATGTTAGTGTACAAAGTGCAACACAATTTCTAGCGAAAATTCATACCCAATGTGAAAACTGTAGCACAACAACTTCAAAACATATAGGTACCGAAATCTCGCATTCAATGATTTTCGCCGATGTAAAGCTTTCTCTTCGAGCAAAGCAAAAATCAGCTTTGTTCGTATCTTCCGAACTTTACATTGCAAATAGTGCCAATAGCGGCATCCAATCAGTCGCAGTCACCTTTATCATTTGGATATATGTTCAGGCGAAAGACCAAATGCAAGCGCATCGCATTCACCTTCAGAAATCAGTTGAAATCCGATCGAAGTGCGCACGGCAGCTGTTGCTGCCGGTGAATATTCGTTGCTAATCCAGAGCCGGAGCAGCAGAGGTAACATCGGGCGCGATACGCTGGAAGAAAGGAATATCGGCTGCCTGAATATTATCTGTCTGGTGTTTTGCTCACAAAGCCAAGTGCATATAGACATAGACTCTGCTCGATGAAAGAATCATCTCGGAATTGTTAATCGAAAATCTTTACAAAGGATATAAGAACGTGATTTTAGTGCGCAACATATTCTTTTACGATACAATTTTTTCTTTACAATCCGCGGTCTTGATACCTTCATAAAAAATTTGCGAGGAGAAACAGAATCGTCAATTAATTGGTGAGATACGTTAAGCTTTGTGATGAAGAACGTTTCAT
The DNA here is from genome assembly GCA_900490015.1 of Megastigmus stigmatizans. NCBI lineage: Eukaryota > Metazoa > Arthropoda > Insecta > Hymenoptera > Megastigmidae > Megastigmus > Megastigmus stigmatizans. Next base: position 29,636 of record UELV01175795.1, on the reverse strand, counting down.
ATGTGACGAAACCATTAGAGTCGCGAAACCGCGCGATTTCTGAATCACGGAGCAGTCACGTTCAGAATGCCATTCGACTGGACGCGTGAGGCAATCTATAGTATATATATATAGGTAGACCAGCTAGGAGCAAATGAATGAAGCTGACGAGTGAATGAGCGAGTGGATTGTATAAGACTGAATGGACATTTGGCATTGTTTCGCAAGAGAATTTCCCTGTCTGCGCCGAATCCCGAATAGGGTTTTATGCAAATTTTGTTCGCAATGGGAACTTTTGTTAATTGTTGAAAAAATTAAAGGCACGAGTATAGTATGTGCAGTAGAATATTGCGAGATGAATAGTGGCCGGTTGTAGAGCGAGGCGGAATAGTCGGACTGCGAGGAGATAGATTGCCAATTGTTTGAAGAGTCGGCCTTTTGAATTGTTCAAAAACTTGACGACAACCATTGTGACTGTATTGAATGATGTATTGGGCGAGCTAAGATATTGTGTTGGGCTGGGAACAAAACTTGTTTTTAAACTCGACTCTGGGAATTCGTCAGGAGTGCGAGTAAATATTGATGTGCAGTAAAGAGCCTGGCTTGATCGAATGCTATTGGCGATCTTCGGTCATGTGAAAAGACTCGGGATATTAGGTACATTTTATTGCTTTGTTAAATTCTGCAAATTAATTTTACCAATTTGAAATTAAAAAGTCAGTCATATTGTTATTATTACTGTATATTTAATAAGTGTTATTACTTCGTACGTTTACTTTAACTGTAATCCTTCAACGAGTTTCGATATTCATGACAATTACGTAAAACCAATAAAGTTAAGTTTGACAGTGATACTTGCACCTCGCTGTTTGTGCAAAATGAAAATTTGCATAATCCCGAATCGATTTCTCTGCTTCTCGACTCATACAATCGGATTATTCTTAATTCGTCGCAACAAAGTGCACTGTTATGTTTGATTATCTATTAAAGCAAAGCAAAGCCCTCCGAACGAATATTTTCCAGGATTGGTAATCGGTAACGAGCGTAAAACCTTCGACAAATGAATATTTAAACTCCCGGATTACTATATCTGCTATACGTAAAAACAAGCTGGAGTTCCGGCGTAAGCTCGACGTCCATAGATATGCAGCTTTAGTGCGCGAAACTCATTTAAAGTAAAAAAAGAAGAGAGAGAGAGAGAGAGAGAGAGAGAGAGAGAGAGAGGAAGAAGGCGGGCGAAAAAAAAATCGGAGATTACACGGACAGTTTTCGCTCGAGGTACAAGAGTAATGAGGAAAAAGAACGAGTGACTTTCATTGTGTGTATACTGCATACACGATCGATTTTCAAATAGCCCGCGTGCTTCTGTATTATACCGTTTTCGTGATGGTGTGTGTGTGTGTGTGTGCGGGTTATGCAAATACAGGATGTGCGGTTAGGTACAAACCTTTCGATGAGCTATAATATATAGAGAAAAATACGATGATCCGTAAAAGAGCACTGATTGTATTGACGTAGTTTTTCTGTTTTTGTAAGAGCGCAATTTTGAAACGCGTTTTGCATAAATTAACTGGATTGTAGCATAAAACTTTTATAGGAGTTTAGTGGTTAATACGTGGATCTGCGTGTAAACGGTTCCAAATGTTTGGCTGCAAATAATGGACGAAATAATTATAAAAAAATTTGGTTAAACTTGTCATACATTATTATACGGTAGAAAAATTAACAGAATTGTTCAGTTCTGTTCAAACAAGACTGTATGTCAGGTAATCAATAATTGATTTTCAAAAATCACTCGCTCAGGAAATGTCAAGGATGAGACAATTTTCAGTCGAATTTTGCTTATAATAGTATTATATTATATATTATATTATATTAATGGCACTTTGAAAATCGATTGTCAAGAAATTGGATTTCGAGTACATAATATTACAAAAAACTTAATTTAGATAAATAAACTTTTGCCTTATTTTATAGACTTTTCATACACCATTACCAGAGCCCATTTTTTCCGAGAATAAGCTACTCATAGGATAAATCTTCTGGGAATATATATTTAAGTTCAGAACTTTTTTAATTAACGGTTGGCGCACTAATTCATAAAAACTGCGTTAAAAGATTTAAAAAACCTTCATAAACATAATTTATTTATGAAAAATTAAGGTCTACGTAATGAAAATCGGTCAAGTTCTCAAGTGCACATAATGAAAGAAAGTTCTTTATTTATATATATAGTATGATAATAAATAACCGAATCAATATACCTGTATAGTAAATCATCTTCTTTCGAATCATCCCAATAGTCATATTTTAGTTTATTAAATTATTTTACAAGAACATATGTAGAATTATACTGGGATCTCCATGAATCCTGTTCATATATAAATTGCATAAATTACTGAAATTGAATTATTAATGAAACGAATTATCTGTTGTTATAATTAATAATTTTACGAATCACCGCTTTTGTTTTACGTTAAAAATTATTGATCATATAATCGGTTGTGCTATGTAATATATCACTGTTTGTTGAGCAGACTTCAAAATCAATTAATAACGAGTGTAATAAACAATCGAATTACACATTTATAAATGAACGTTATTGCTCATTCAGTGTTTGAAAAGTAAACTGAACAACGATCAAAATTAATAAACGAAACTTCTGCTTGCAACCTTTCAACTTTAAATATTATAAACCACCTTATCGAAAGACAGTAAATATTTCAAGGAAAATCTTAATCTAATACGAGACGTATGTTTAAAATTGGAGAGATTTGCAACTATGCACACGCGAAAAATCGGGATAGAATCCTCTTATCAAACTTATCCTCTATCTCGTGCCTTTCGTAGAACCAATGAAGCGAATCGAGGATAGATGCACTTGCCCATTTTTCTCTCTTCGTAACGGAAATTTGCCTTCGCATTCACACGTGATAAAAAATCTTTATAAAAAGCGCATTGATATTCAAGCCGACGCCACGTACGCTCAACCTACAAAAATCACCAGGAGCTGCTTGGAATTTCGGTCATGCGCATACATACACATACCGCGAATAAAAATAGTAAATAAAAAAAGAAGTAAGCCAAGAAGTTTTTCTTATAAAAAGAGATACGGTGGCTCTTGTTTTTTTCCTCCATCAATGCCACGACAGAAAAACGTAAGCCCACGTCTTCCTTCCTCTTCGACGTACTCATACGCAGCGGAAAATTTTTCGCTTGGAACTGATCGAAGGCTGTGCAAAAAAGTACACACACATATACACAAGGATTTGCGTGAGTTGGTGGGATGGGAAAAGCTGTCGAAGTCCTTTGCATCACTTCCTCTTCTCCTCCCACTACTCTTTTGACTTTCTTGGGCTCCCTTTCTTCTCGCGTAGATCTAGAGCGGAAACTTTTCTTTGCGTCTGTTTAATATATATATATATAAACGTATATGGTCTATCGGTGTATTTTACTGTAGGACGGAGATCTTTATGAAACGAGGGAAAAAATACATAAGATCAAAGGAAGAAGAAACAGTTTAATTGATTCCTGCTGTTAATTAAAAAGTCTAAAGTTGTTGTCGAGACGGCGAAGGGGCTGGAAGAAGGGAAGGGATCCACGACCCTTCGGCTTTTGCTCTTTAAGAAGAGATTTCCTCATTCTACGCCGCTCGAAAGAGGGGAAGAGCTTTAAGTGCTACTTTACGCTTGACGTGGATAATTGTTATCATCCTCGGCTATAAGATAAATTTATTTCGGGGGGGTTACTGGGGAAACTTCGAGCTACCGAAAGATTTTGGTTCTAATTTTGATTCAATTTGTTCGGATGAGAGTGCGATTTAAATTTAAACGGTTTACCGCTGAGGCTTTAGTTTTTAATTAATATTCACTGTCTTTAAAGTTGAGCTCGCCGAGATGTGAAATGTTTGAGATTTGATCCAAAACTTTGAATATGCACTTTTGATTCCTTTAAGGATTGAAACGATCCGGCATTGTCATCTAATTAATCTACTAGAGAAAAAGCAATCAAGAATGATTCTTGGTCTAAGTGTACTTCAATTGGAAAAAACTCGTGTTTTGGAAAAAGTATTCGCTTCTTTTCTTCAAACATAATTTTTGCTTTTTGTTAAGGACTTTTTGCAATAAGAAGTATAATATTGAAAAACCTATATTCATTATTGATTTGTTTAAATAAATAACTATATTTAATGCCTACTTATATATAGTGTTTCAATTCATTACATTCAACAATAGAATGTATACTAATTATTTAAAGTGCTCATAACGTGAATTATTGTTATATTTAAATTTCAAGGATAATTTTACATTTAATTGAACGTCATATAGAAATAGATAATAATTTTTTATTTATGTCCTTGGAATCCATTATTACAGCTCCATTTAATTTGTCAACACGATTCAACTATAAAATATCACAATGTTAAGAGATTAAATTAAACAGCTAGAAAATAAATTAGGTATTTCGGAACCCCGCAGTTCGATTACTTCCTTTTGTTTTGGTAAACTATGCTGACCTTGGCTTAGCCAGAGAACAAGTCAGTAAATAAAGTTGTCAATCTCTTTTGAAATCGTGGTGTTTATCATCATTGCCACGCAGTCTTTTATGTATCTGACACTGTCCGATTTCTTTCGTCGTTTCCTGTCCTTGAATCTGACTCTTCTTCTTCGACTTTCAGCTGATGTACTAATAATCGTTTGGGACGATGTGGACATCGTTCTATACAAAGGAAACTTCGGGCTATAAAAAGAGTTCCAAAAACTTTAGTTTATAAATAGAAATGTATTCTTACTTGTCACTTTCAAAACATTCATCGTGTATTCAAGCATTTTTGATTTATTTACAGATATCAAGTATATTACGTTATCTAAATTTGGATTATTGATTTTTTATCCATTTCTGGTTTTCATCCTGACGCAAGAAAAACAGAGCTGCAGGCGTTCTTTTAAGAAGAATAATTCATTTATTTTGTTCATTATATACTCTAGCGACATACAAAACATCAAATTAACATAATTATAAGCTCGGATTCTGCTAACAAGATAAGTACATAGCCAAGTTCGCATAAACACGTAAATGATTAGTGCATATTTAGACAAATACAAAGTGAGTCTGCATTCATCATTGGACCACTTTCAATTTCTCGATTATGCAAGATCAACACTCGGCCATAATGTAGATAGCTATTTAATGGCCGGTTAAGGGGCTAAAGAAAAACGGAAGTCCTGGGGAAATGAAGCCACGTGAAAGAAAAGGAAAAAGAGAAATCCCTCGGCTGCAGCCCGAGTGTCCGAACACTGTAAACAAGTGTAAGTATAAGGCCGCGAAGGCAACTTTTATCCAAGATTTTGCGGCAAACTTGCTCTTCTCCCAACTTTTCCTTCGTCGCTTCTCTCTTTTTTTTTCCCCCTCTTTCTTCTCTACTTTTGCAACAATATGTATATACAAACGGGTCTCGTACTTCTGCGCGCTCTTGAAAATTCGCAGCTCAAGTTTTGCCCGTGCCCCTTAGTTAAATAATTTTACATCCGCCATTTGGTTTTTTTTCTCTGTGTCGTCAAAGTTATGCTATTTAATTTCACCGTTTTGTTGATTATTTAAGCGACAGAGAAAATGTTTGATTCGGAAGGGTTTTGTGATTTTTTCTTCTTTTTCAGTATATAGAATACACTATTACTGGACTAAAAAGTATTTTAGTTACATTCAATTGTTTTATATTTTTGAAAAAAATGTAAAATCAAAGTCAGCATTTTTATCGGCGCCGAGAAAAAACATTCCACGTATACTTTTATATCGTATACGCTCAGAGCAATACTTTAACTATTCAAAAGACAATACTCACAGAAATAGATATTACTTTCTTTAAGAGTTGAACTTTTATAACTCAGATATTCGTATGAATCGTAAAAAAATATGAATTTAAAATTGATCTCCTTAACTGTATAGTGGCAATAAAAGCAACCACCAAAATTTCTAAAAAAGTTTTCTCATCTATGGGAGAATGCATATTTTGGTTTCGCAGTTTGTTCAGTTACGAATTCGTATTCGAACTTATAACAGTTTCTATCAAAGTGTTAATTTGACTATTTGGTGATTTTAAAATTTTTTTAAGTCAAGTACATATCATATTTTTTTAAAAGTTTCTTTGAGCACCATCGTGTACAGCCAAAATTAGTTTTTAACTAAAATATGAAGGATTAAGCAGATTATCCTCCAAATATTATCTATTTCTTGAATACGTTACAAAGCTGATCTTCTTATAGCAAATGGAAGTACCCTAAGAAAAAGTTCATTTTCGATATACATAACGTAATTTTTAAAATAATCTTTTTCCATCGGAATAGCATTTTGCGCCATAACTATTTTCTAGATTAGTAATTCCTTTATAAAAGTTAACTATATCATATTTTCATCATAAAGTATATTATATATTGATTATCCTTCATTCAATCGCTCACCGTTTCCTCAATTCGTCATTCTCAATCAATTCTCAAATCTCATATAATACGAAAAAATCCTTGTAAAAATTTTCCACAATGGAAAAATAAAATCTGAAACATATATATTCTATATCATTCGGAGCGCAATGCAGCAAGAGTGAAGTAACCAATAACAGTTGTCGTGGGGGAATGTAGCCTTGAAGAATTCGTTCATCCTCTCTCGCGAATGAAATATCAAAAATTTTCTATTTCGAAATTCTCTTCTCTGCGAAAATCTCTCTGACTCGGTTTTCGTCAGCAGCGCCGGAGCTTTCCACACATATTACGTATATATATATACGTGCCTAAGAGAAGAGCAGCTTTTCGTGCAACCCACCCATGTGTGTGTATACATATATCGTAGGCATGAGCCGCGCCAGCTAAAAAACGACGAGGAAAGTCGAAGTAGACGGAAAGCTCGCGAAGAAAGAAAGCCTGGAAAGAAAGAGAGAGAGAGAGAGAGAGAGAGAGAGAGAGAGGTTCAAAAAGCTTCGGGTGCTGCTGTGACTAAAGTCTCTCCTACGATTTGACACTGATGCAGGAGAGACGGATTTTCTTCTCCAGGTCCACCGGAGATTCTCCATACGGATAAAAATGGGACCACTTTGTCACAAGGTGGAGTAAGACGCTCGCGGATTATCTCGAGGTGTCCGTTTGCTTTTTGTGTAGTCTGCGAAACTCCATGTAACGATTGTCGGGATTTGAGTGTATGTAAGATTTGTCCCCACGGCAGACAGACAGCCACGGGACTACCGCAGGCTTTGCATACTCTCAAGTCTCACGAATCGTTTTATATCTGCAGAAAAGAGTGTCTTTGCTTTTTGCATGCGGCATATAAACCGAGTACAATGTAGAAAGAGCTAAGTGGAAAATCTTAAAATCATAAAACTTGAATCCTAAAGTTATGTGGACATCTATAGGAAAACGTGCAATATCAAGTTTTCACACTTAAAAACTCGCATGATTTTATGACTATAACCGTCCGGGACGAAGCGGCTTACGAAACTCTTTTCGCGCTAACGCAAAACTTTTAGTCTCAAACGAGGGCGCAGTAAAAGTCACACACATGGTAATGAAAAAGGATATAATACATTCAATTTGTCCTTCGATTTCGCCGCACGGAGCGCGACCGATAAATCCTCGCGCGTATACCCGCGTATCCTTGCGCGCAACTTCTCTCGTCGAAACAAAAATTCTCGACTAACCATCCGGGCGGCAAGCCTAGGCAAGTGCAGCGTGTCCATTAGTCAGCCATTAGCGCACTCTCGAAAAAGAGAGAGAGAGAACGAGAAAGAGAAAGAAAAGCGCATACGCAAATAGAACATTTATATCCTGGTGGCGGGGCTAACTGTTTACGACCTGACCAGCGTCAGATATGTATAGCGCTCCCTCGAGTGCACTTGTTGAGGCTGTTGCTGCCGCTACGCGCTTTAATAAATTCCTGTTTACTCCTACGCCGCACTAATTTCGAGCGCTGCGGCATTGAGAATAAATAAATACACAACCGCGCTATCCGCTAGTGTCTCGGTAGTTTTATCGGCTTGTTTTTCCATCGGATTAAATGAACGATATTTGTTCCCCGCGCAAGTGAATTCGTATGTATGATAGTTGGAGCATATACACACTTCGTATGGGCTTTTACTAGGGGCTTTATATAGGTGAGCGGCTGTTTGCATTTTGCCGGCTTCGGCAAATGTTTAAGCTGTGGATTTGGGAGTTGGCGCGTAAGGGATTAATAATGCATAGTTGAATCGAAACTACCATTAATCGCCTGGGTTTTAGACGCTTCGTTGTTTTTTTTATCTCTCGCTTGTGGCTTGGGAAACTTGGGATTGCTGAATCGACGAACGGTTGTTTAATGCGCGCTGCTTCGTTAATTATAGGATGGATTTTGTTGAATCGTGTGCTTGTGAGATCAGCATAAACACGATAAATACCGGAGGTTAATTTACTGAACTGATGCTGTATAGAACAAAATTTCACGCTTAGATACACGCTTTGTTTTGCATATGTGTGAGCAAATTCAACAAAACGTCTTTGAAAAACGACAAGGTCGCGTTCAAATAATACAAAATAGAGTAGAAGAACGAAAATCGTGACTCGGCCACATATAAGGGTTGCGTCAATCAAACTTTGCCTGCACTTCGTTGGCCTCATATACTCGTGTTTGAGACACGAACGTATATCCCTCGATGATTTGCAATTGAAATCCAGTTTATTGGCTGTGTTTGAAGTTCTTGCATTCTATTGTGCGGTTAGCGCATGAATCAAAATGCGGATTTATTAACAACTCTATCTATGCTGTGCTATCGGGTTCGAATTCACAGGTGGTTAAAAGTGGAGAAAGTAGATGGGCTGATAAAAAGTATAATCTTACTTTCAACTTCGAAGAAATGTATTCTCTTTTATTTTTTCGAAAAAAAAGTAGCGATAAAACCACATTGACCCGTTTTGGCGAAACTTCAAATCGATAACAGGGTCAGAACGAGTTATTCGTATGTGTTGGGCACAAAATACGGATGCATACATGCATACGAATATGCTCTAAAAATTATATATTTGCGATTCTACGCAGTGGGTCTTAAATCATAGCTGTACTTGGGATATGGTTATATTTATCCGTAAATAAAAATAGGGTTGGCGCTAGGGGAGAATTATCTTAAAGCAACTGTAAAAGTTTCCGGGTGTTGCAACAACGTGGAGTAGCTCTTGACAGTAACAAATAATAATCTTTGACGTCGTGCGATACGTTTCATACTTTATGGGAAAAGTTTTTCTCATCCTGTTTATCGTTGTAGTTTAAAAAACAATAAACATAATTTAAAATGTGTATTGAAAATTTAGTTTGGCAAAGTTGTTTGTGGTCATATTCCATCGTAACATACACTTGTCACTTTTTCATATTTTTTTTATATCAAGTTATGCCAAGTATAAAACTGAATTTTTTTTATTTCAATGTTGGATCTTTCATGAAATGTCAAATTCTAAATTCGACAGAATTAGTGGATCATTAAATTAATGAGCAGCAATTAACCTATTAAAATTCGTTTATATAATTTAGTTTTAATTATAAATTATCACTAAAAACCGTCGCTGTACAAGACTCGCAAGCTCCAGCTTCTCCGAAAGTAGGTGAAAATACAATGAAGTTAAATAAAAGCGTTTAAAAATGGGATTATAATTATATAGTCGTGACAAGCAGATGACACACTTTTCAAATTAAATTAAATGCTAATGCAAAATGTTTATCGCGACTTTCTAATAATTTCTTCTTTTTTAAATAATTTTCTGCATTTTTAAAAGGATGAAGCGCATGTTTTTATGCTAGTCAGTTTAGGACGAGTCAAATCAAATTAGAATTCATGCTCACCTAAAATGGGAAATTCGACAGTCGTAATCCGACGAAATTTCATTTAACTTGCACTTTTCTAATTTAGCATTCACGAAAGCGAGTAATAAAAGGCAACTTAACGAGTGCAAATAAAAGAGTCGTTCATTATAACAGCCTTTCCTAAACGATACGACCTCAGCTCTCCCTGAGGTCTATGCTCATAAAGTTGTTTATAGGCGGCATTCGAAAAATGATCGACGAAGCATCCTGGCGATTTGGCTACGTAGGTCGGAAGTGAAGGGCTTTTAATTATCAAATTCCTGAAAACGCCTACGCTGAAACTGCTCAACTATCCTCAACCCAAGAAGCTCAACAACTTTCTCCCCCCGCCAGTGGCACCAGCGGCACCAGCTCGACTAACAGTCATAAAGCAAAGTTAATAAAGCAGCTGTCGACAAAAGACACAATGCAAGCGCGGGGCGAGCTAAGGGCTCACACGGTTTGTTTAGGAAGTGAATTTGTGTACTCGTAAATCTGGCAAAATGATCATCGGGTCCGAGAACTTCTCTCTCTCTCTCTCTCTGTCTGTCTATTTTGCCTATACCACTCAAGGGCTATAAAGAAGTTGAACGCCAACGACTTCAAAGCTTCGCTAAACTCGCGGATCGGCTAAGCTGGAAACTTGTCCGTAAGGCGCAACCTTATCTCTCTCTCGCTCTCTCTCCTCTCTCTTTCTCTCTCTTACGGCGCACTCCTATCTAATTCAGAGCGATTTTCAGGCGTCTTGCATCTTCTCTACCCAAGTTTTCTAGTTAAACTTGTGCGCGCGCCGGAGGAAAACAGGAGGTTGCACACGTACACACACACGCACACACACACACACAAACACACGTGTGCGCGTCTCCTCATTGAATTGTATAATTCGAGAAGTGCCGCGTGGATCTTTCGTCTGTGTGCATGTGTGTGCAGCAGTGCGCGAGAGAACGAGGATGAAAGTTGTGTTTGTATGACGTTGTATTGTTTCTGCGAATTCGTGCTTTTCGATTTTCGCCGTTGTCGTAGAGTTTCCAGAATGGGGTTTGAGCATACGAGCTGTATATGTGTGTGTGTATGTGTGTTTCGGGGCGAGTAGGAAAGTTTTCGTTTGTTGAATTGATGGGGTAAGTTGCGGTAAAACGATGTTTTGGACGATTTTAATTAGCGACGGCTGCAATAGCTGAGGGCGATTTCGAGTGTGTGGATGGATCAGCATATTAAATTTAGCACGTTCTATGCATTAAACACCGTGCAATTACCTGCGTTGAAATAAAATGATATTTTTATTAAAAACTGATTAAAAATTGTAGGAACTAATAAATACAATGATTAATTAAAAGAAAATGGAATCCAGACGCTATTGGTTAATCTAGAAAAATAGCTTGCCTCAGGAGGAAGCGATAAGTAGAGGTCAACTTTTTTCCCCTTGAACTCAAAATCCCCTAAGCAGTTTCGATATAATTTCTCTTTCCATCGCGTCGAAAGTGTATTAAAAATTGCAGACCCTGTTTTATCGCAAAACTCTCATATCTCACTCGAACCCTTTGTCGATAAAATTTTCGTATAACCCGATGAAACGAGAACCAGAATAGGGGAAAAAAAACAGAAAAAAGAATTTCCTTGCAAGTAAAGTACAAAGTCAATAGTCGGTAATAGACGCTCAGGCAAAAGGGAGAGGAAAAATAATACGCCGCGAAGCCGGAATCCCCTTTCGAAGAATTTTCATTTCCGCGTCGACGCCGTGTACATAAGTGCACACGTTGAACAAATATATATATATATATATATGTATCGTCACGGGCTACTGTAAAGCACTTCGAGGCGCGTCAGAAAAATATCATCGTCAAGTTTAACGGGTATAGTTGCGCCCGATCGAATGGCCGTAAGCAAGAAAAGTTGTCGGCTCCAGTGAAAGAAAGCTTTCGCCGCTGCTGGTTTACCCCTGTAATCTCTGACGTTTGATATTTATTTTTTGTGTTTTTATGCATCGCGACAGCGCAAAGGGGGGAAAAAAATAAAGTGTCAATATCATAAAGTGACATGTGAAAAGTACGTCAATTTTTTTCTTTTTTTATTTCCTTTCGCCTTTGTTTTATTGTTTTTTCATTTTTTCGTGTACATTTTAACTGCTTTGCGTACAGTTTATATTTATATAGATTTTTTAAATTTATTTAACAACAATATGAAGCATTATGCTATACAGTATATGTTAATTTTTTTACTTTTACGTGCAATTCTGCGAAAAATAATCCTTTTTGTTGAAGTAATCTGATAAAAATGTGGATTTCTTTCAAATGAAATGAAAAACTAAAAAAATCAATAGCAAATATTTTAATTTACTGCCCAAAAGTATATTATATAGCATATATGTTTGTCCGGAATCGATCCTTTTTGGTTTCGATTGATTTTCCGACAAAATGTTTTGAACGACCGATACTTATAAGTAGTAAAGTTCCGAGTTTGGTTGGACAGTACAATTGAAAGTTTTCCTTTTCACTTCTGACTTTGTACACTTATTAATTTAACAAAATTTTTTTATGTTACAGGTGAGCCACAGAATAAATAATATTACTGAATCTTCTTTATCACGTAAGTTTAAGTTTAATATTTGATATTCGAATGATGTTCGCAAACATTTCGAATAAGAACTCGGGATAAGAAAGGTGCATCTCTCTACATTTTTATTCTTTATAGGCTAAAATACATAAAAAGCTTTTAGTATGCTATCCGTGCAGGTACGCAATGGATCACTTTATCAAAGAACTATTTGAGAGATGAAAATATCGACATTGCGAATCCTGCAAAGTAAAAAGAAAAAGATATTAATTTTACTTTGGCAAATAAAATCGGCAGCGTATTATTTTCAAGAAAAATTACAATAGATTATCAACGGATATTCATAAACATTTTAATATTCTCTTTTGCATTTTAATACTATAGCACGTTCTGAAAGATTTTAGAAACTTAACTGTTTGAACATCTAATAACGAGATTAGACCTTTTCGTAGTAGGAGCCACCAAATAAACTAGCCAATATACTTGAAAAAATGTCAATAAACGCTTCCTGAATATCTTCGGCATGGCAAGCATTCGCATATTATAATTATCTAGATGCAGCGCCACGTAAAGCATGTCATATAGTCCAAGTATAGATGAGCTCGTGCTAGAAATACCATATATGCATATACACGTGTGTATCTATGTGAAACAAGGTCAAAAGGATCGCGGTATAGAATAGCGTAAGCCAAATGGTATACATGGATATTATTCGCCCAGGTGACGAGACTGCACACATTGAATTGGGACTTTGCTTTTGCGGTATCTACATGTGTGTGTGTGTGTGTGTTATACGAATGTGGCGAATTGTGAACGAGCTCTTTCGGCTTACGTCCTTGCGCCTTTCGGCCACGCGAGTTCGGAGACTGGCTGGCTGACAATGTATTTGAGACATTAATCTTTGGATGCTTCGGCTGCACGCAGGTGGTTTTCTGGATGCGTATACGGTTTTTAGGGCCGTGCGCAGGTGGCGAGGGATTTTAGTTTTTTTTTTGTGGGCTGACAGGAATTTTTGTAATAGGATCGGAGAGAGAGCTTGCGAAAAAGTATAAAATATTATAGAGTTATTTATAACATTTTATTAGAGTAGAAGAAATCCAGGATTTATAAAATATATATCGGTGAGAAATAATCCAATCGGATTGAATTATACGCACCGATAGACAGATAGTAAATTTAAAAATTGTAAAATTGTGTGGTAGCGTGGATTTATACATAGTTTGCACTCCGCTCATTTTGCCAAGCAGTTACGTTTCTGAAAAAAAGAAACGACAAGATATTCGCTAGCAATCCAAAGCTGTGTAATACGTGATCGATACCTACCGAGCGCCAACACATATTCCCTTGATAAACATCGCAATTAAATATCGGTATATTTCAAACATTCGCAAAGTCCTCAGCTCCCATAGCGCTCAACATCAATTTTCCAATAATAAAAAAAGTCAAAGAAGAATTGGGTCAAGGAATACGCTGTTTACTGTTTCTTTTTCTTCCAATTACTCCTACATGCGTTACGCTCGCGCGCGAGCGAGCTGTTCGGCTTAAGCACGAAGAAAATCTATATATCAAAAAAAAAAAAAAAAAAAAAAAAAAAACTGAACAATTTATATAATAGCATTTCGCTGGGAGAGCAGCAGCAACAGCAGCAGCAGCAGCAGTCGGTTTATAGTTCGAGATCCGACGAGACACATAGTGTCGTCGTTTTATCGCAGCGACTATCGTCTACAGCTCTCGCGCGATTTTTATACCGCGTGTCTCCTTCAACCCTCGATTTCCTGTGCCAGTATAACGACGCCAGAGAGGGAGCGCATAAACCTCTTATAAGAAGTAGGAAAGGGCATACGACTCTCTCTCTCCCTCTCTCTATCTCTCTTTCTCTTTCTCTCTCGTCAATCCATTCCCGCGTGTCTTTCGATAGGTGTACACACGCACAAACACACATAGAGAATATGCGTAATAACAGTCCGTGGCTGTAAAAGCGTGTTGTGGCCTCTTCGCCGAAAGGGTTGCGCGCAGTATATGTGCCGCGAGACTTTATTTTTTTTCCGATATATACGCCTTGCCTCTGGACGACTCTTCGCTGCTTTTCCTATTTTTTATCTCCCTCTTTCTCTCTCTTTTTGAAGACGTTATATCCTGCGGGTAAAATAGCTTGGGTAATGCGGAAACGAGAGATAACGATAAAAGAAGTACGAGTGGGTGTACTCGAGCCTTCCCTCACCATTTATTTTCTATTTTAAGGCATACATCAATACGCAACCGATATTATGCTGCATCGATGATTTAATATTCTTACAATTTAGGTGGATTCATCGATTTTTAGGCCAGCACATTTGAGCAGTAGAAGCGTTGCATTGTGAAACACTATTTTGATTTGATATCCCGATGTATTAATTTTGAATTTTCGTAACTACAATGATGCATTCGACTCATCGCTCATTGGATTATCCGTACATTAACTCACCTATCGGGCTAAATTTTCAATTGAATTAACCGCAGAGACCAAATAGATCGATGCCCTTTCGAGTACACCGCGAAAGTTATGTAGGCCGCATCGGGAGTACTCTATTTTTACAACTTTGTACGTAAAATATGATCACACTAAAACCTTCTCGCGGTAATGCCAAGTCATTACCAAACTGCCATTACTTTGCCAGTACAGTTCCAATACCGGGTCATTACAAAACTTTCACACGGTTGCACCAGCAGCAGCTCCTATACCACTCGATATCAGAAATCTCACGCAGAAGAAGAAGAAGAAGAAGTGGAAGAAGAGAAACGTTATATTGCACCTTAGGAAAAGGAGATAGCTTGTATTCGAAGTTGATCGATTGTCGAAGGAGGCGCGCAGAAACCTTCTTCTTCTGCTTCTGCCTCTTCCTCTTCCGCTGGCGCTTAACTCGTTCTTGAGACGTTATTCAATTCGAGCAGCATATATAGCTCGAGCTCGTTTCCTTCCTCTGTCCTCCTCTATTTTCTGTCTCCTTCTCTTCTTCTTCTCGTTCTTCTTCTTCTTCTTCTTCTTGGCTATAACGACGACGGCACTCGACGATCTCTCTCTCTCTCTGTGTCTGTGCGCGGCGCGTTTGTTATAAGACGGACTACTATCGGCACATCTGGAATGTCTCGAACTTTGCTTACCATTCGCCGCCCACACCGCGGTACAGTCGACTCGTTGAGGCTATAGAGGATTATTTGAGGTAATCCGATTGCAGATTGCTTCTTCCTTCTCTTCTTCTCCACTCTCTCTCTCTCTCTCTCTCTCTCTCTCTCTCTTATATCTTTGGACGTTCTCTCATTCTCGCTTCCACCATTCCCGGTATATATCGCTTTCTTGTATCGTTTTTTAGCGTCCTCGATTCAGCTGGCTGGCTTTAATTTTCTGTAGTAGACGTGTAAATTATCCTGTTCCTTGACTTTTCTCCGCTCTTACTTCCCTATCGCTGCCCGTTGAATCTGCAACGGCTTATACGACTAATTTGCGTTTACAATTTGTGACATTTGTATTTTTATGTAGAGTAAAATTATAATACGTGTAAGAATTTATCGTTTCAGTGAGTGTCTTAAACTCGGAGGTCTAGGGCTTTATTGATCGAAGTATATTCTTAGAAACAAATCCTTCGAAGAATACACTAATTGTAAAAAATTGTTCCTTGACGATTAACAAAGCTTTACACCTCCAAGTTTAGTCTGAATACTGTCTAGTCGCGTCTGTAAAGTCCTCGACATTAACGGTTAAACGCGCATATTAATAACCTAGAGTAAACCGTAAGAAAATAAAAACATATGGAAAAGAAAGGAAAGTATCACAATGTGAAAATAACTTTATCAGGCTGTACGTTATGAATATTGAACGGTGTGCCATTAATAATTTTTGATAATTCGATAATCTAAAAAGGCTTCATAAAAAAGCATTGCGGCTATAAAACAGATATTAATATAGAAATTAACGTTCATTTTTAAATTGATATTTTATCACCGCACGTGTAAAAATTTGTTAATGAAATTCTACCCCATCGCGCTGCACGAGTTCATATATAAAAATCCCCTTAGCGAGTAAAACCGAACCGCAAACGTTTCGCTCCCCCCCCCCCCCCCCCCCTAAACCACTCAAAAAGCAATTATTCAAAAAGGAGCAATTAAAATTCTCCCTTTCACTCGGTATCTCTCAGAATTCTCACACTCTCTCTCTCACTCTCTCTCTCGCCTTGTTTGTACAGCCCACTCGCGCCCTTGTCTCCTTTTTCATCATCTCTCCATCTTCTCCTTCTACTGGTTGTGGAAGTAGGCGAACCAGAGGAGCGGCAGAGGGGAGAGAATAAGGCGGAGTAACGACGACAACGACTTCCGCTCGTTGAGCACAGATGCAACTGGAGGAGGAGAGACTGCGAGGTAGAGGAGAGGCTCTGGTCTCATTACTTCCGACAATTTCCAAGAGTCTCGACTTGCGCAATTCCATCCTATAAGGCGCTACTCTCTCTTGTCTTTTATATATCTGTATAGCTATATAGATTAGACCCAACGCGCAATCCGCATAGAAAAGCAGGACGCTTTAGCGCTGCTCTTACTCTCACTTGAGCTAATGCCTACGCTAATTATTCTCGTTTGGGGCGTGAGAAAAAGAAAGAGGGAGATAGTGAATTATATAGGAATTCGATCACAATCGATCGCTGAGACACTTTCAGCGGTTAATATTACAAGTGGAATTGATCAGTCAAAAATTGAACCCTCCGAGTACCAGACATTCAGTCCGTTTGGTAAATTGACAGAGAATATATATATATTCAAGGGTACAGAATTTAAAGTGGAAATACGAGAAAAAAAAATTAGGAATTTTCGAAAGAAGGAAAATTTCTAAAAATACTCGACTGGAAGTGCATTTTCGAGCGATATAGTTTTTGGCGCACTGCAACAGTGTTCCCTTACAAATGATCCTTGAGAGTTTCGATTCCCTCGCGATCGTTCTTTTATGGTGTAAAAATGGAACTTTGTAGCAGAGGCAAGTTGGCTGCACAATATTTTTTTTCGTATTGGTTCTCGACTGTCAAAGTGACGCATGTATTCTGATAATATAAAAGAAGGCACGCTTATTATAATTTAGAATGTAAATTTTAAAACCATTCTTATAATAATTATTACTTGAAAGGAATAAGTTTTACTATGGATATAAATTATTTAGCGACTTGCAACGATTTCCTGTATGTTACAAGAACACATAAAGGGCTTTTCTGACTTGCAGAGTTCTGAAATTTTCTCCTTTCAAACTGAACTTCAACTAGATTGTTAATTGTATCAAATTGGAGTGAATTGCACGACTTAACTTAGATAATAATAACTCGAGACAAAAGTAACGACCTTTCACATTCATGAAAGTTGCCTCACTTTTCACTCGAAACGAATTGTTACATTCTTTTCGTTCGCGCTTCATGCGGAAAACAATTACTTAATGGATGCAGACTCAGGTAATCGTATACCGATTGACGTCTTAATACAACAGTCGACATTGTCGCTGTCAAAGCGTCGCATAAAGTTAAGTGGTTAATTAGCATTTCGATGGATCAAATTACACTTCCCTTTGCATCATCATTTATATGTATCAACGTAATGTGGAACAGTTGGTGGAATTCCTGAAGCATGACAAGGTGATTCCTTAAATTACTGAACGATTAATACGTAATTAGTACTTTACGCTGTTCTTATGTGAGCTAATTAAGATTATGTATATATTCTGTACTGACCGTATAACATTAATATGCAATTTCGCGTAATACCTTAATGTCGACGCATCATTATTGGCGTACTAAATCCCATCAATTTGTGATTAGCTGAATTTAGTGTCCAGATTGGATTATAATATCGGCTACATATAATTTCCCACAGCTATATAAACTGAGAGAATCAATTACTCTTTTTGCGGGCAAATTTTTTGTTCATCAATAAATACGTGATTTTTTCATTCGAAGAAAATAGCTCGAGGAGTCGGAAAATAAAGCGCCACGTATAAGAGTCACCAAACAAACGAATTGCGATCGATTATACAAGGAAAATAAAGGATGGAGCAGTGGGTTGGAGCTGAATGAGCAGCTACCACGAAAGCTCGTAATTTTCTTCACCTTTTTTGTTTCGCGTGCTTTGTTTTACCTTCGTGAGTTCCGTCATAGTCGACACACATGACAAGCAACGCTTTACCTCTCTATTTGTTCAGATGGATGGCAAGGCGTCATTTCTTTCGTGATTGCGTACAGAGGAGTTGATTCGGTGCTTTTGAAGGTTGTCTTTGATATCGCCGATGAAATCAGGCATGATGACGAGACACGAATTGGCAACTCCGTCGTTTTTTCCTCTGAACTCGTGCGTCGACTTGGATGTTTTGTTGGCGGCTATTTTTTTTCTTTTATTGCGTAAAAATGTGTTGCATTTGATCGTTACATTTGATGATAATAAATTATTTTTTACTCATACATCCTATCAAAAATTTGTATTTATTATACATATCTATTTTACGATTGGAAGAGTATACTTACTATTTTAAGATTTTGTTGATTGCAGAACAATATCTAAAAATTTCATGACGTTAGTACCCAAGGCTAGATACGTTATCTTTTTATCCAATGAACTTTGAATTAATTGGCTTTTTCAAAAACAAAAATGATTATAGGTTAAGCAAAGATATTCTAATCGTCTTTCTCGTTTCCCTCTCGTAAGTTCTTATGACATTGCCATCAAAATAGATATTTAAAAATAGATAGTTAGTATGCGGAATAATTAACTTCGTTCCTCGCACTCCTTTGTACTTCACTTTTATCTAAATACATGTTGTTTGTTGATTGAAACGTTTGTAAATGCCCGACTCGCTAGTGTATAGGTGAAGAAAAATAATCTGCTTGTCCGCGTGTCAGATGTCATGATGCAAGAAACACGTTTCGTTTTCATGTACAATTTGTAGTTTACACGAGGCATGAATTTTGATGCGTGCTAACAAATTGCACGTTTTAAATATAGAATTGTAATATTGATATGTAGGAAAAGTTTTTTGTATATATGCAAATCCCTTATATTGATATATTGTACTAAAAAAGAGCAGGTAATCCTAGTATTTTTTGGAATTCTATCAAATTTTACATTTCGATTCTCTTACGATTCTTGCTTTTTATTTTTACAATTCGCTAATCCACAAAAATAATCTGCTTTTTTTTCCTCAATCCTTCGTTGTTCGTACGCTTATAAAAATATACATTTCCGTAATGAAAAATGAAATTCGTCTGAAAATTGATTTAAGCTGTTTTTGTCTCTCTATATCTTGGAAACACAAGACAGTTTTATCGATACTTTTATTGCGCAGTAAAAGGAAAAAAAAAAAGAAATCGTGACTCGCACGTGGAGACCGGCTTATCAAATGGAGTATCATGAATGTCAATAATCAGTTTTTGAAAGATTGATCGGCTAAAATCGATGCCTAACAGTCTTTTCCACTGCACTTGTGTCGCTGGTTGTACAAATATTAATGGCATGATTCACTGGAATCGTACAAGCTGCATTGAATTCTTACTCATTATCAAAAACTAATTGATACAATCTCTGGCGTAAATTGAAATTTTTAAGTTAAATTAACCTGTTGCATTCAAGCCGCATCACAGATGAATTTTCCACCCATATGTAGGAAAACTAACCAAATTTCGATGCATCACACAAAATCACAAAGTCGCGCCCGCCTATTTAACTCTGCCTAGCTCAAACATTTATCGCCTTTACATTGTATAAGCGCGAAACTAACTTCGAGGGGGCTCACCGCAATTTGCTAAATTCGCATTACTATTAAAAGCCCCATCATCGGAACGACTGCCGGTCAATTTAATCCCTGTTGCTGCACGGACTGCTGTACAGAATATATAAATAAGCCGCGCGCGAGCACCGCGGCGCCGACGTACAATAAAACAGCCGAAAGCCGAAAATTCGTGGGCAGCAGCAGTAGCAGCACAACATATAGTCCCAGTTGGTGGCTGCCGCTAAACCGCTTTAACCGAACGCGCCGTACAGGTACGCGAGCGCGTGCCTGACAAGAGAGAGAGAGAGAGAGAGAGAGAGAGAGAGAGAGAGGAGAGGGTGGAAAATTTATTAATCCACTGCTATGGTGTACACACGCCGCTTCAATATTCCGCTCCAATGATGTATATATATCATGCATGGTCTGCCAACAATCTCGATCCCCCCAAGTTCGGAAATGAGCGTCGGCAGATTAGCCGTCCGCTGTTCGTTGTACACGTGTGTGCAGGCTGGTGGGTGTCTCTCTGTCTCTCTCTCTCTCTCTCTCTCTCTCTCTCGCTCTGTGTATTGCACGCCTTTCCGTGTGCAGGCCGACGCTGTGCTACCGATTACCCATACGTGCAGTGACATCGGACTAGACCCGATGCGCGCGACGCACATTAAAACAGAATTGAAGGGGAGTGAGAGAATGGGACGACGACGTTGAGGTTATGTTAATTAATTTGATAGACGAAACGCATATACGAGTTGTATTATTATGTTGTTTAGTTCGTGCTTGGCTAGAGGCTTTTTGCTTTTGTTTCGGTTTGATTGTTTGACACACGGGTGGACAAATTGAGACGATAAAAGCAAAGAAAATTGGATTTATTGAAAATATATAGATTACAGATTGAAATTGTGAAACTTTTTCTGAAATTTGAATACTGCCGTGATCATCAATTCGATTATAATCGAATTTAACATTCGCCCAATCAGAGCTGACGGAAAAGGGAGGAGGGAGGAGAGGAAAAAATTTGATTAAGCCGAGGCACAGTCTGTGCGTGTCTCGTCCAGCCGGGATAGGAAAAACAAATTGTTTTCAATTTTCTGCTAGCAAAGTTTCGACGATATGTGCCAAGCTTTATATTAGTTTCTCGAATTGGAACTGAGCTTACGCTTCGAGTTTATATAGATATATTTAGTTTATAGTCCCGCGTACCAGCCCGTAAAGCAATATTTTCACCAGCGCTTATTTATTTATTTATCTCGTGCACTCGAGTACTTACCGAACGACATGAATTAAAGCTTCGATTCGATTTTGACGATTCAATAAAGAATTCGTTTAGACCTAATGATTCATTTGATGGAACAACATTTTTACGTTTTCCATAAAAAGGGATAAAGTCCCGTTATCCGGCCATTTCTACAGCATTTAAAATTTACAGCAGAGCGTTCAAATTAAATATTTCAATAGATAAACGAAAGCTATTTAGGGAATCAACTTCAATCGGTAGCATCCGAACTCATCAACATCCGATGTCCCAACTGTTCACAATATAAGATTCCACCAAAAGTTTCGCAATAAAGGATCCCATCAAGTTCCTTATATACCATCCAACGGGAAACAAGGAAACCGATAGGCTGTCAGAGAAATGTTGCGCGACTCTTACACAAGTTATCAATAAATAGGCCGCCACGAAGCAACTTCTCAAACTAGCGAAAACCCACGAGTATCCAGACACATGCAAGGGGAAGTTGCAGTAGCGTCAGCAGCGAGGCCGAATTTTCCTCGTTAGTCCAGCGAGAAGCAGAGAGAGAGAGAGAGAGAGAGAGAGAGAGAGAGAGAGAGAGGGAGGGAGAGCGACGTCGCTCGCGTAAATTGCTTAAGTGAAAGAGGAGTTGTGCAGGGGCGCGATGTTGCGGCGCCACCTTCGAAGTCACCCTTAGGTATAGCGGCTACGTCGGACAGCAGCAACCCAGTAGCGAGTATAGCAGGAACCTAATATTAATACGCGGCCGTGCATCCGACTACGCTCGTCCTCCTCCTACATTTTCCGGATAGTTAGACGACCGATTGGATTATCAAGCTTATGGCATTAACCAAGACGTGCAGCAGCAGGTTATGGTTATATACTGGACCACGTGTTATACTGCATCAACTGCATCTAGACCGTACACACGCCTCGACTCGGTGAATCTTCTTTTTGTTGTAAAGTCGAATATGATTGGATTAAATTCGTTACACTGATAATGAGTAGGGGAAAACCGGGGACTACTGGAATTCCTTAGCGTGACTTCATTTTCATGTAATTAGAGACAATGTATTATTCCATTTAAAAAATATAGGTTATTTATTAGATTAGTAATCTGGTTTTTCTGCAAAATCTTCAATGGAAATGTTTACCCCTCGCTGTTCTAATGAATCATCGCAAAGTAAATCAGATAAGAGGTCACTCGGACTCCCGCGTACTAACCGATTTTTGAATTTCACATTGGAGTTTATTATTTGGCCTAGGAGCTACCTAAGAGTTACCAAGAAATCTTGCGCAATTTATCTCGTAAGCCCCCGTAGTCGTGCCGTGATTCCTGTCAGAGCCAATAATTTGACGATAACTGACATTCGTCGTTGCGTGCGCTAAGTATTTTTCGAGAGGCTCTTTTCATGCAAATTTACGGAAGCCTCGTCACGTATTTCTATTCTGAATGACTACTCGTATAGGGTTAATTTTTTAAATTATACTGATTCTTTTTTTATGTTTTATGATCTTTTGTATTTTAACTCAACAGATTACTAGGTAATTTGAAAATTTTCTAATTGATTGTAGCTAATTTAATAGAAAACCATCCAGATTATATTAGACTGTATATATATATATATATATATACATGTTGAAATTGCGATGTAGAATAAAGAATCTATTTAATCACGCTTATTTAAACGAGGTGAAATCAATTTTACTATTAGTTACTGTCAAGCTGTGGCGGCGAGAAACAGCTTGCAATAATTAAATCGCTTTAATTGGAAAGTAGAGCGGCGGCTTGAAATACTCGGAAAACTTCAAGTATAATAGAACTGTTTATATTAATTTTAGATCTACTTGAAGATTAATTTAAAATACAATTGATTAGTAAGCTGATTACAAATGGAATAAGCAATCATTTAGCAGTAACACGTAAATAGAAATATTACACATTATTTATCTCGAAAACAATTTTGTTTAAATATCGAACAAAACCTTTTCATTAAGAAATCATCAACGGAATATCTATTTTTTCGTCAAAACTTACATAAATCAAATTTGTGCCGCATTGTGCGCGTTATTCACAGAAATATTTATTCATTTATTTACTTTTGCATTGCTGTAAAATAGACATCTTCCGCAATGACTTTACCTTGCGCTCACCGCGTTTGACATATATCAGCCGGAACAATAATTTCACTCGGACAAGCATAACGTGCTCATACATTACTCATACAAGCTGCATCTATATGTAAATACATTCATGTTCGTGTATGCATATATGTCAGTGCGTGTGGGTGGGACGAACTGGACAATTAAAGCCTGCGAGCCGAGAAGAAAAAGAAATTTTTTTTACCTCCTATTTTCTCGCGCACGGAAAAAGAAAACGCGCGTGCATAAACGCAGTGACTCACGCGCGTTCACAGGGAAATTTTCCCTCTTCTCTTTTTCGCTACTGTCGCTCGCACGTTGCTTTTTTTTATACTTGTTTCACTTTTGCTGCTATTGTAAGTGTACACGTGTGTGTGTGTGTAGAAAGAACAAGAGGACGATGTTAAAGAGTGAGATGTATAGCTTATGGCCGCGCGCGCGAGAATAATGAATTATCGACTTTTCGTTCTCCCAGGCACAAGACTCTAGGACAAACATCCTGTTGCAGCCGAGGCGCGCGCTTTTATGCATCTCTCGACCGGCTGATGTTGCCGAAAGAATGCGAGCTTCCTCTCTTCTCTTTTTTTTTATTCGACAAACTTGGCGGTGCGATGCGACGTTATGGAATTATTCCCCTGGGTAATTAATTTACACGTGGATCTAGCGATTTATGCCTCCTACTTTTTGTAATTGAGATCTTTTAGGAGGACAGAGAGGCAATCGTGCATTTTTTAATAGATGTTAAATTGGTTATTTTAAGATACAGTGATCGTAGAAAGTTTACATTAACAATTTTGTGAGTTTCCGAGTTTCCAGGACTCGGGGAACAATTTGTTTAAGGGTTAATTCGAATGTGCGTTCTAAAACAATGTACAATTGGGTTGGAATAAAAGTTTTTAATTTGAATTATTCTCTTGCTTTCAGACGAGTGAAACTCTTAGTAGTTATTACGCATAATATAGCTATACTAATACGACGTTATACTTTAGCGAGTTTAAAACTTCTATCTTCCTTTAGTATATTCAAGACGTTTGGAGAATGAAACAAGTTTATAATGAAATTAAGTTGTTTTCAACTGAAAATAATGTAAAAAGTGTCGCGCGAGGTCGCAGAGTCTAGTTTTAAAATTGAAGGGAAATGATATTTTTACTAATATCTATCTTTTCTCTATTATAACTAACTTGTTTACTGTGTGACTTTTCAACGAGTTGCACTTTAATAAACTTTATCGACTGGTTAACTGAATAACCCCAAAAGGCTACCGTCTTCTTGTATGTATTTAAATAGAATCTAATGCTATTTCACTTTTTTTTCGAACCGATACGTTCTCATCTGATTTTTTCGTCCATTCAAATTCGTATAATAAAACCTGCTATCGATGAAGGAAAGCTCGGTACATTTGCATTTCTTTCGTCCTATTAAATTCCCCGTGAAAAGTCGCGTATACACAGCTCTCGAAAATAGATTAAAATTTTTGCATTAATCTTCCGGGTCGATCAGCGCCCCTGCGAACGTCTGCAGAGCAGCAGTAGAATATCAATAGCTCGAAGCAAGAGGTGAGCTACATATATATATATATATATATATATACATACATAGAGAGAGAGAGTGAACTACAATGCGTTAAGTGTCGTTCGCTTAATGGAAAAAATGTTCAAGATGGGAAACGTGGTGAATCCCTTTTCGGTTTCACGAGGATATTTCGAATTCGGTGCAAAGGAGCTTGATTTTACTTTTTTTTTTTCAAAAAAAAGTGTGTAGGCGTCATGAATATTATACACGCCGGAACGATTCCAATATGACGATGACGAGGCGTGCTTTTTTTTCGGTCACTCTCCGGCCACTCTTTTTTTTTCTGGGTCGGCTAAAAAAAGGATCTATTAACGGTGTGTAACTGTGTGTGTGTGCGTGTGGGGAAAAAAAAGAGATTTTCCCGGTCGGGGGTGTGAGGTGCGGACGATCGGCCGGTGTGATTTCCCATTCAGTGCGCGGCGGTTTGTGCTCCGCGCGTAAGCGCTTATTCACTGTCTCGCCGTGTGGCTACGGGATAGCCGTCCATTCGCCCGCGTATATGTGTGTGTGTGTGTGTGTGTGTTGGCGCGCGAGCTCATAAATAAAATATTAGTGCGGGATAGTCGGTCGCTGGCTGGTGTGACGAGGTTTAAATGCCAAGTGGTGGAAGAAACAATTGTTTGCTGATGGATTTTAACGTGGACGTTTTGCTCGACCCTCCTCAGCTTTTCGAAATACCGTTTTAATTTATTATTTAAATCTCGTTCTTCGTTTACAATTAGTTTACAGTTTCTTTTTCTGCTTTTTTTTTTTATGTAAATAATATTGCATACGATAATATATCGACATTGGGTATCGCTCGTGAATGTCCGCAAATCCGCAAGTTTTAAATTGCATAAACTACGCGCGAGAGCTGCGAATAGGAGCATTTACATAACTGGGTTGCTGGATTTTCTGAGAGCTTTCAAAATGATTGTAGTGACTGAATTCAGGTACGCGATACGGCTCACTGCATTAAACCTGCGCAATCCATTTCGCATTGAAAACAAGGCATAACCATATCAAATAGTCTACGTTGCGAGTTGACGTTAATCTAAATCCATTTGTGTTAGATGCAGTTTTTGTTTGTACAAATATAATTGCAGTTATAATAATATAATCTAAACTTTCCATTTTTTGGTGATATTCCCCAGCTGTAAGCGGTAATAAAATTGATTTAAATTTTTCAATCAGAGGGGCTGCTGCAAATTAAAACGCTAAAGTAGGAAATCTTACCATCTTTTTCAAGCGTTACCCAATAAAGGAATAAAGTACCTTATTCCAAGAGTTTCTAATTTATTATCGGATATGATGAATCCGAAACTCTCATTCTATAAACACTGCCGAAATCACGACACACAAGCAAAACAACGATCGATAGCTTGCAAATTTCAAGTGAATTTATATACATACATATAGATATAATAAGTACATATATACATCAGTAGCCCAGCGTGACGTTAAGTCATTTCACCGCGGGGGTAATTTCTGTTCGAGTCGCTTCGGGTAATGGACAGGTCCAGAGAAATCGAGACCCAAGTTGCTTGTTGTTGTATACTCACGTGCAGCTGATTTGAGGACTGCTGCTGCTGCTGCTGGAAAGCTGCAGCTATGTGTGCGCGCATACATATATATATACGTCGGTTCTGCAAAATTGAGAACTTTATCGCGGCCGACACGGAAACTGGCGTGTAATTTGCTAGAAAATTGACGTTGTTTTACCGTACGTATTGAAGTGGCTGGTAAAAGTTTAGCTTTTTGTGCTTTGTTTCTTTCTTTATGGTGCGAATCTAAAAGAGGAACGATGCATTCAAGATGTTCCACAAAGTACTTTTCTGTAAAAGCTCTTGATTAGAAATTATTCGATAAATAATGGATATTAATCTAACAAAGATTTTTCTATTGGTCTTACAGTCTAATCAATATTAATGGGCAATCAGATTGCCCTTGTTTATAATCACTCCCGCAGAATCTGAAATAAATTTATATTTAAATCTGAAAAAACATTTATTAGTAAATTAGTTGCCGATTAATATTGATTAAACTGTAAGACCAATAGAAAAATCTTTGTTAGTTTATAGTAGAGTACAGTCGACATAAGTAATATTTCTTAATGGATATTAATGTTGAAGTAAAAGAAAAGCATTGTATATTTTGTAGATTTTTTTGTTTAGCTTAAAAAAGTAAATCATGAAAATTCCGCTAATATTATTTTTTGAAAACATTTTTTTAGCTGCGGCACTTTAAAAGATTGGAATGTTTTTAGAAATATTCCATAATTCTGGAACTTATGTTCCAGGAGCTTTTACATGTGCATTCTAAATAGTGCCTATTTAGGTGCATATACCTGACAACCATTTCTAAAAGTATGATCCTGCAATGAAATCCATTTTTTCATTAAAAACCTAGCTGTAAACCTTTACGACCTGTAACAATATAAACACGGAATTTCGAGGTCATATTCTCTAATATGACAAATATAATTTTTGGTCGTCACTTTTCGCCAGACACCGTCGATTAAAATTTTTAATCACGCAACGATGGCAGCGAGTAAACACAACCGAAAAGCGAAAGACGTCACGGCAGTGGCAGGCAGTGCGGAATGCATTTCCGTTAATTGAATCACAGTGGGACTAAGAGAGAAAGAGAGAGAGAGAGAGAGAGAGAGAGAGAGAGAGAGAGAGAGACTTAAAGACATGACTGGCCATGTCTCGCGCAAGTGTTTCTAACGCTTATAGATGGTATTTATGTGGAATAGAAAGCGAGGCTTGACTTAAAATATTAGCGTTTCACTCGGCAAAATGCTTGCGGCGCAAAGCGCACTTATTACTTTATTACCGGTTTTCTTGAAGTATGTCTGACATATATACGTGTGATCTATGGGTATCTGTTGCAGCGCGAGAACTGACGGAGCTGCTCAGTTACTGACTGTTTATACCGACACTTTTTGAAACTATATATAGAAAGTCAGTCGATTTTGGTTCGGCGATCAATTCAGAAAATTATCTTAAATTTATTATTCATTAAGCATCGATATTTTCAGAAGAGTAAAAAGTCTGCAGTGTTTTCACGCTGTAATTTGGTCTACTAAAAGCTATTATCGATAAAGAAAGCATTCAATATCAAACATTTACAGAATGTGCTATATGAATGAATCTAATAACCTTTCGACCTTCCGAAAATCCTATAGCACTAACAATTGCTGAAATTTCTCAATTGTGAAGGAACAAAGGTTAAAAACAAACTTTCGAGCGACGCGAACTCTCGCCTCGCCAAAATAAAAGCAAGCGAAAAAATGAGCAAGGCCAGTCCAATTAATATGCTAATTATGGAAGTTTGCTAAAAGGCGCACGTGGCAGTTTGTTGTTGCGTACCGAAGCGCACGAAAATGAGCTCGCGCGTAGAAAATTGGTCAGTTCGGTGGTGGATGGCCAAAGTAGGCCATCGGACGTTCGCCGCGAAGCTAACAGATTTACACCGGCCCAAGCTGTCTGACCGGTACATAACTACAACAATGTTGCTATAGACTAGCTGTGCACTCTCTCTCATAATCCCAGCCCCGGTCGTCGCAGTACTTCGTTAGGGCTACTTAAATGTTTTAAGCCCTCGGTTGGCGATCGGCGGCGCCAACTTTCGCCGTGTAGCCGATGGCTTTTAAGCTCGCTCCGGCGCTAGATTGGCATGTCGTTGTTTTGCATCGATATATTTTATCATCGCGGCAGTTGAGTCCGTTAGCGTGCCGTTCGTTCTCTTCGTTATTTTTCAGCGGGATCTTGTTGTTTCTCGATGCCGGGGACGAGTTAATTAAAAACGGATCCGAGTTGATTACTTACTTAATAGAGGGGCTACGAGCTGTTTAGAAGGCTTTACATTAATTTTCGTGCTCGCAAGCCACTACGTACAATATTGCAAATTCTCAGTGGGACACGCAAGTTGCTCGCGCGAGAACGTCTAACCTCGGAAACTTGTAAACTTGGCGCGAATTCGAAGATAAACTCATTTTGTTAATCTCACCCGCAACAGTAATCAATGTTTACTAAATTCTGTGTATACCCTGGTAAATTTGCCAAGGCTGACAAATATGCATTATTACAATATTGTGGATATAAACAACTAAGTGCTCTGTAAATAGAGTGCATTTTCTTCTATTATTCATCGCTGTTTGCCAAAATAACTACACGGAGAAAAATACTCTCTTTAAAATTACTATAATCTTCACTAATGGCGAGACAGAGTCAAATTATGAGAAACTTTACAATAATTATAAAATTTATTAGCATACATTCAATAATTTCCGCAAGTCCTGACACTTAAAAATGATTAGAGTAGTAACTAAAAATTGCTAACGTGTATACTAAAAATTATACGCAGTAAAATTTCAATAACTTTATTTTTTAATTTAGTAAATAATATTATGAATTTTGCTAAACAGTATAGTAAAATCAGTTATTTATATACTAAAAAATATTACTTTTGAAATTGGTATACCAAGCTTTTAATATTTGATATAAAGTATAGTAATAATTTAGTAAGTAGATGCTAAATCTATGTTTTCATTTGTTCAGAAAT
>UELV01175794.1:8442-27656 GCA_900490015.1 Megastigmus stigmatizans | reverse complement strand
TTACTATACTGTTTAGCAAAATTCATAATATTATTTACTAAATTAAAAAATAAAGTTATTGAAATTTTACTGCGTATAATTTTTAGTGTACACGTTAGCAATTTTTAGTTACTACTCTAATCATTTTTCAGTGTCAGGACTTGCGGAAATTATTGAATGTATGCTAATAAGTTTTATAATTATTGTAAAGTTTCTCATAATTTGACTCTGTCTCGCCATTAGTGAAGATTATAGTAATTTTAAAGAGAGTATTTTTCTCCGTGTACGCAACTAGTGGGCGAAGGAGATTATCTCGAAGAGGGTGAAGACAATCACACGAGTTGAAATGGTTATTTGAGAGAACGCACGTGCGCACAATATTTTTCCATTCAACGCATACGGGTGCAAAATCGGCCTTTGCGCACGGAGTGTGGAAATAGTACATTATGATACAAGTGTGGGAAAGTAGATTGTCGTCTCGCGTGACGTTTACATTCGAGTATCGCAGTACGGATCCAGGTGGATATTTCCAGGATATAAATTGTTATAATTAATTACAAAGAACTGAGGGGAGCGTAATTTGGGTGCCCATATTTGGTGATACTGAGCGGATGATAACACTCGAACTTGGGAATTGTGCTTTCTTATTTGAATTTTTAATATTTTCATTAAATTAGATAAAAACTGAAAATTGGAATATTAAAGCCCAGTTACCCAGTTTGACTGTTATCATCCGCACGGTATGACCAAATATGGGCACCCAAACTACGTTCACCTCACTTCTTTGTAATTAATTATAAAAATTTAGGTCCTGGAAATATCCATTTGTAATTAATTTCACAAAAGTGTTTAAAAAAATAAATTATACACCATTTGAAAAATTGTTACTTGAATGTAAAACATATTACAAAGTTCTATTGATAATGATTAGATAAGTCATTTATAAAAACAGCCATGTAATCTTTATAATATTATAGCGATAAAACAATGTCTACATTTTTCCGATACTATCGTTAGCTTTTTAGTTATCAATAGTTGCTATAAACTGTAAATTCGCAGGACGAGAAATCATACGCGATATGTCTGTCTAAGATATTAAATCGATTGTGCTACTTTGGTCTATCATGTACTGTACAGCAATTATTATTTTGGGTCTTTTGGCAGCGGTGCACGGTAAGAACTAAAATATTTCCTTTTTTGATAGTACATGATAACTTTATTAAAATTATTATTATTAAAGTAAATGCTCGAAATTCAATTTTTTTTTATCCTGTTCAGCGTGTGAAAATATTAGATCAGATGACACTCTGATCCATAATATCAGAGTGAGCAACTCTGCTCACTGAAAATGCGTGACTCAAGCACTTTATTTGCAATAAACTACCACGAAAACTTCTCAAATTAAATTTTTTTTTTCTCATTTGTCTATACAATTTAATAGTAAGTATTGTAACGCATTAATTTTTTTCTTTTTCTATTCGAAATTGAAGAATTTTTTTACTGTACTATATAATATGCTTTAAACTACATATGCGTTAAACATGTAAGCTTTAAATACTTACGGGGAGATCATCAGACATGCAGGACCTAGATTTTCTCGAAACGTTCAGGAATTACATTTTGTCCAAAATAATATAAGACACGTGTATCGGGGTTTTATCGAATAGGCCCTGGAAATCAAGATGTATGCCGCTCCTTATGCTCATAATGTGTATCTACATATTATATTATTTTGCAGTATATATAAATATACCAAATGCATTAAATCAATATGAATTGGTGAATACCTTTATTTTCAAAGCCTATTCAATAAAACGTCAATAAGCGTGTGTCATTATTTTGTCAGAAATTATTAAGCTTGTCAAAAACTTTAAGATTGACAAGTCTTATTAAGTTTAAGGTTTATATTCTGGAATTTGCAATAGATTAATGAATTGCAGAATATATTTTTTATAATTTACTTAACCCTTTCAGACCCAATTCATATATTTGTACATTAGAATGTATGAATTGGGTCTGAAAGGGTTAAGTAAATTATAAAAAATATATTCTTAAATGCATAGATATCGTATACCTAATAGAAGCCGGGAAAATAAAAGAAATTAAAAAATAATTTTATTACAGAAATCGGCTTGAAAATGACCATGAAAATCATCCTAGAATTATTTTGAAATCGTTTCCTCATCGGGAAATAATTCAGATCTGAAATTGGGTTAATAAAACAAATTTAACACATAGAATTCATCCAAAAGATAACTAAGACGAAGTTCTATACATTATATCAAATTCCTTACTTTTAACTGTTACAGCATTATTAAATCTATACGGAGATCAGGATTATACTAATAGCATCCTTACCTATGTCTACGAGATCGGATAGCTAATTGACAGTTTTCTAACTCGATTAATAAGTAGTTGTTTCTCAAGCTTAACATGTTTGCAAAATATTCGAGTTATTATTTTTGTTGTTCTCATGAATACCTTGCCGTATTGAATATTTATCACTAAACGATATAAAGCTACATGATTTATTAATTAGAGCTTGATAAGAGAAGCACTAGACCCGCAGTAGCGTCTAGCTTCTGAAACGTCTTCCTTATAATTTAATATTGACGAACCATAAATTCTATAAAATAAAAAACAAATTAGACGTTTAAAATATCATAAGGGATAAAAAATTAAATTTTGAGTATTTAAAATAAAAGAATTATTTTAAAAGTATTTGAAAAATCGACCGAAATGATTCTTTGAACATTCAAACTAGTTAGGGAAGAGCGCTGATGCCGCATGAGAAGGAAAATAACATATTCTATAAACGTGAAGTACTTGATAGGTGGACCTACATCTCGAATTGTCGGTGGAACTGATGCAGCCGAAGGACAGTATCCTTACCAAGTTTTCCTCGAATATGATTCGGAATTGCTATGCGGTGGTTCCATCATTGGCAAACGTTGGATTCTAACAGCCGCCCACTGCCTTGCAGAGTAAGAAGCGTTTATTATTATAAATAACTCAATTTATGCGATATGAAGAAAGTTTCAAATAATAATGCAGTTGAATTAAAATGAAAACTTGTAGTGTGTCTTATTTTTCATAAAAGGAATTTCATTTTATGAGAGTTTTAGAGTTTATTAATAGTTTGATTTCATCTGTACTGTTATAATTTTTAATGTTGTTATGATTCTCGTAGGTTCTCGCCGCGGGAAATTACGGTTACTGTTGGTACAAACAAGCAATCTGGCGGAAATGGCACGGTTTACAAAGTGGCATCTTTCCACGTTCATGAGGATTTTGGCCAAGTACTTTTTTCATACTTTAACTTTTTCTGGGATAGTATGCGTAAGCTAATGAATTGGAATTAAGGCATTTCATCGGATGAATTAAAAAATTACTTTAAACCCCATAATCACGATGCAATATAATACATTTACAGCACTAGTTTCCTAGCTTTTATATTCGAACAAATTATAGGTTTATACACAAAAACTATTAGACTGACTGAAAGTCTACTGACTAATAAAGAGTCAGTATATTTTTCGATGGAGTGCTTGTATTGGCACAGATAAATTCAATTTTAAAACCGTATTATGAATGATTTTTCAATCAAATTTAGACAAAACAAATACGTGCACTACTTATCAAGTCAAATTGAAGGCTTAAAAAATAAAGTTTAGCTTATAATAATAGAAACTGAGAGAAACTGAGTTTTAGTAGCAATTAAAATATAACTTTATGTAAATTGGAAAAAAGTTTCGTCGAGTCAATGGATGCTTCTTTAAGAAATTTTTGAAGGAACCGTTTATTTCATTTAAATAAATATATTTTTATCTAAATAACAGTCAATAAATTCTATAATTAAATAATATTGATCAATGCTGAATATTCTTCATGACTTTCCCATTGATATCCTGATCTAGAATTTCAATGTGCATTTTAAGGAGTGATTTTATACAATAAATATATCGAATATATCATGGAATGTAAAATTAGATGCTTGACCCTATATATCTTGAATTATTAATTTTAATGTAATGATCAAATTATTGTTAATAGAATTAGCTATACGCATTGCAAAATTCTATTCATTTGTTAACGTTGCGAAAATATTCGCTAATTTCACATAACATAACAAAATATATATTTTCAGGATCCTGATGCTGTTGGGCCTATTAATGACATCGGTCTGATTCGCTTGAGCAAAGATATCAAATTTAGTCAAAATGTATCTCCAATCATTTTACCAAAGAGCAATGCAACTACATATGATAACTCTTCAGTAACATTAACTGGTTGGGGTACTCTTAAAGTAAGTAGCATTATAAGTAAACTCACATTTGTTCGAACTATACAGCGTGTTAAAACACAGAATATCAGAATATGATATCGAGTAGAGCAGAAAATTCTAAATATATATAATTCTTAATAAACTTTCTATCTGATCAGTTAGACTATTAAAAAATCAAACGATCAGACCAATTAGCAAAGAACTACAGCGCCAATCGCAGCGCAAGGAGAACGCAGCAAATATTTGGCTTTAGAGCTCTATACGCTATAAAATTAATTAATTTGTTATGTAAAGACTGTATCGTTCGTGATTATTCTCCAAAAATGGTACGGTGAATATATCGATCTCAACGAACATATTATGCAAAATTTTTTTTAGTAATACTTTTGCTTCGTTTTGGAAGCATATGTACGATCCCCCTTCAGGCTGCAAGAAATACTTAGTTTAATATGCAGTACTTGAAATAAA
Source organism: Megastigmus stigmatizans (assembly GCA_900490015.1). Lineage (NCBI taxonomy): Eukaryota > Metazoa > Arthropoda > Insecta > Hymenoptera > Megastigmidae > Megastigmus > Megastigmus stigmatizans. The sequence continues at coordinate 22,924 of UELV01175794.1, read as the reverse complement.
CAAATTATATAAATATAAACAATTGTAGACATATATAATTATAAAAAATATGTCACACCATAACTGAGAATTGTTTAATGTATAAAATTACACTTCATCAATATCAAAAATAAGAAGTTAAACTAAAATTCCAAAAAGTAAAGTAAATTGTTATTATTAAATTAAATAATAAAGAAAAAATATTTTTTCGCAACAAATAACTATTTAAACCACTCAGACGTTTTCATTAATAACCGAAAACGTACTCCTGAGTTGCACCTGGTTGTGCACTTGCACTTGGGTGCGCACCTCTAGTAATATAAAGTGTGATTATGTGCACATACTTATGCATGCGCAAAGTCGAACTTTATGCATAAATTATAGAAAATATAATTATTAAGATGAACTAATATATGCTGTAATAAGTTTTATAGCCCTTATACATAATTTGAACTCCTAATTCATCTTAAGCAATTACAAATTCCAATCAGAAAATATCTCAAGCTAGAACTCGAGTGATGTCGATTAAAATTTAACAAAGAACCTAAATTGGACGTATGTAAATTTTTCTTTAGCTTCGAATAACTCATTCTCATTCACACTGCAGAAAATGTTGGAAAAAACAAAAGTATTTTCAATAATATTATTATATGTTCCAGTTCGCTGGGTCATCTCCTAATAATCTACAACATATTCGACTAACGGTTATCGACCCACGGACATGCAATCAGACATGGATGGATTTTATAGAAGAAAACATAGATAAAAGTAAAATATGCACTGTTTCCAAAATTGGCCAAGGAGCTTGTCACGTGAGTAATACTTAAAATTGATAATTAGATGTCAGCTTTTTTTGTAGTTGTGAAAAAATTTTAATAAAAACATCTTTGTGATTTGAGAGGTGTAGGACTAGAATGGTCTTCAAAGAACATTATACTTGTGCAATTTTTCATTTTTTACTGGGTATGCCCTTTTGATCAGGCTTAAAAACGATCATCAAGTTATTTCATGTCAGACAAAAGTACATTATGCTTGTTAAGCTAACTGGAGTTGTCTCCCAATCCTTGCGATATTTGACTGACAAGATATATATGGTAATCAGTAAATAGGTACTATACTGATAGCAGATTTTTTCTGAAATGAAGTAACTTTATGTTCGTTTTTAAGCCTGATAAGGAGGGCATATGTCGTAAGCCCCCGAAACGACGCGATGAAATAAATAAAAAATTGCACAAGTTTGTTCTTTGAAGACCGCTAAAGTCCTATGCACCTCTCAATCGAATATATTTGTTGGAACTTCGATTAAAAACATTAAATTTTTTATAAAGAATTTTATTTCATGATTTTTCATTTGATTATTTTTGAACTGTTTTTACGAACTACCACCCACTTTAGAATGCATTTTTTCATCCAAGTAGATTTTGGAATGTTATGATTACTAAAATTAATGTTTAATTTGCACACCATTTTATGTACGAAAAAGTATTTTCAATAATTCTATTCCCATTGTCAGGGTGATTCCGGTGGCCCTTTGGTTGATTTGAACGGGACGCAAGTTGGTATAGTATCTTATGGTTGGCCGTGTGCTACTGGGGTCCCAGATGTCTTCACTAGAGTTTCAAGTTACCTTGATTGGATTAAAAGAAATCTGCAAACTTTTAGCTCTATGTAATCAAGATACACAAAAGCATGTTATTCACGTAACATTGAAGTAGTATCAATAAAATTACACTTTATATTTATGAATAATCTATTTTAAAAATTTAAACTAGCGAAAATTACATTCTTTCTATTACAATCTATTACATTTGTATATAATTACAATTATGTACAAAAAAAAATAATTCATTACGAGAATCTGCGTTATTTTAATCAATTTATTAATTTTAATCAAATTTGTATTATATATATATAGGCCATTTCACACCAACGGAAAAATAGAAAATTCTAAAATCGCTAAAACTCTGGAAAATAGATTTAAAATGGTTACTATATGATTAGTAAGAAAATTTTTAGAACCAGATTTTAAACGAGATCAGAAGTTGCCACCAAAAATTGAAAAATTTACATTTATTGACTTTTTTCAAATATTTATAGATAAATTTTTTTATTGATAACCATTAAACATATGTTTTGGAAATCAAATTGAACGAGGATCGAATACGATAATCTTTTCTCCAGAAGTTGCTCAATTTGTTTTAATTGTGTCAAGTATTTATTTATCATTTTATACATTGATGAAATTATCAATCATGTCGTACGCAATATAGTCAAATCGACCCTCTCCTGCAAAACAGTCAAAGTCAACTGCACTCGCACGTGCTTCAAAACAGCGGGCGAACTTTTTGGACGCTGAATCTTAACCTCTAATAGACCAGCTCTTTTATTTTTCTAAGAATAATCGTCAATATTATTATGAGTAGTACTTACGTTTCGGAAAAGAAGGAACGATTCTTTTTTTTCAATAGTTTAGCAATTCTTTTGAAAGCTGTTGAGGGAGAACGAACAATAGTGGATTTGCGAAACGAAGCTTCTGTTTGTGGCATCGTCGAACAAGCCGATGGGTAAGAATCTTTATTCATTACTCAAGCGTTCTTTAGTAAAATGATTTCAAAAGTGTTATATTTTTAATATAATTAATATTAAATATTCTTAGCTCAGTGTGTGTATGATTAGGTTAACAGTAATTAGGTTACTGAGAACGCAAACTCGTATGTTTATAGGTATATTTAAGTTAACAGAGGATCATTTTTAATTTCAGATTTATGAATATTGTTATGAAAGATTGCGTGTTCACTGATCCAAGGGGTGACAGTTTCTCCTATGAAATATTCTTCATTCACGCGCGCAACATTCGCTACGTGCATATTCCTACGCACGTGAGTATTCTTATCTAAGTGTCTACTTCAAAAATGTCAGTTCTCTTAGACACATAAATTGTAACCTCAAAAAATTGTCTGAATTATTGATTAGGCACACTTTAGTTCATTTCAGCTTTGTAGACAAAACATTGTTTTTGATAATTATTTTCCAACTCTTAAAAGCTTTAAGAATCAACGAAATGTATACAGTATAATGATAAGAAACTTATGCCTGTATAAGACTTGGAATTATAGAATTGTTTGTAAATCTCATTCGTTTAAAACCAAGCATTGGCTGCAAACTTCTGATAAGTGGATTTGTACAACTGCAAAAAGTTTTTGTAATATAAATTTTGTTAATCGTTCTCTGAAAACCATGAAGATGTTCAAATTTAGTGATTACGATTGCATTGGATTTGATTTGGATAGTACAATTATTCGCTACAATATTACAAATTTAGCACAGCTTGAGTATGAAGTAATTACTAATTTTCTTATCGATAAAAAAGGCTATGATCCAAAGTACTTGAAAAAACCTCTGACTCATAAAGATTTGGATTTTATCCAAAAAGGACTTTTCATTGATTTTGAAAGAGGTAATATTTTAAAAATTACTCCTAATGGAAATATACACAGTGCAAGTCATGGAACTAAATTATTGAGTACTAAAGAAATAGAATTTTATTATCCTAACTGTGAATGGGAATTAAGCAAAATGTTTAGTGATGATCCACTTATCGCATGGAATGGCTTATTGTCATTGAAAATCAGAACTTCCTTAGATTGTTTTGATATGCCAGCTAGTCTTGTATTTGCTAAGGTTGTAGATTCATTAGATCAAAAATGTGGGCAAGTATTAAATAGATATAATATATGGCCTGACATACTAGATGCCTTTGCTGACATGTATGCTAGGGAACAAAACCCAAAGAATGCTGGTCAATTTTATCCTGCAATAAAAGAAAATCCTAGTAAATATATTCATAAATGTGATCCAGAAACATTAGCTTGGATTCGAAAAATTAAAGAAAAACAGAAGACTTTTCTAATCACTGGTTCTAACTTAGATTTTGTTGAAGTAACTACTAGTTATGCTTTTGGTAAAGATTGGCAATCTCTTTTTGATATCATTATATGTTACGCTAAGAAACCAGCATTTTTTACTGACCAAAGGCCGTTTTATTCATTGAAAAATTGTTATGAAGATAAAATAATAACTAGTAAAGAACTTGAAATAGGAGGAATTTATAATCAAGGAAATTGGAAAGAACTGTTAGAGTTTTTTTCTCGAATTACAGGAGTAGCTAGTCCACACTGTCTTTATGTGGGTGATAACTTATTACAAGATATATATGCACCAAGTAATTATACAAACTGTGATACAATGGTAATTTCAGAAGAGCAATTAGCCGAAGGAATGCTTCATCATGATGCTTCTCACAGTGATAAAGATATTCTTAATTCTAAGATGTGGGGGTCATTTTTTTCTTTGAAAACTAAAAATGGTTATAAAGATTCTTATTGGAATCACATTATTAAAAAGTATTCTAAGATATGCGTACCAAAATTGGAAATAGTCATCAGTAAACCTTTAGACGAACCACTAAAATGTTTTGCTCAAGAAGATGATGATAAAGAACTTAATGGTTATCATCCTAGTAAACCTATTGCTGTATCAAATTTATAAAGAAAACTACTAGAAAAAGTAAACAAGAAAAAGTATTCTTATAATTAAAAAAACATATATTGGTTTAATTAATATAATTTATATTCTCACTATTAATCTAAATATTATTTAGGTAAAATTAGTTCGATTAATTTACTTAAAGTATCAACTTATTTTTATTTGACAAGATCTAATAAAAGGTCAAAGTTTTGAAGATTTATAACAATATTACTTTAAATTTGATCAATTAATTCTACCTTACTTTTTTTTTATAATATTATTTTCTTGTAAAATAGTTTTATGTTTAAAACCGCTGATCTATTTATATCTATTTCCCTTTCAAACATAAAACTATTTATAGAATTTAATTTTCTTTATTTTTTGTATTTAAGATACGAATAATACCCTCAATGAAGGAACAGTTGAAAAAATTGCCTCGCCTTCCTATGAAAGATTTACCAAGACGTACATTTAAGTCCAAGCATGCAGAAGCAAAACAAGCTGAAGGATTATCTGCTGTTAATAAAATTTTAGAAAGTAGGAAAGAAGATGAGCATAAACCTAGTGGAAGTAGGAATTAAATAAGGCTTCACAATTTAACAAACACATCATTTTATTTTTGTAAAACAGTTGTCCAATGTATAAAAATAATTATTATGTAGGTTTAAATGTAACAAACTGTATACACACTCTCAAATAGAAATTTGACACTTTATATGATTATGTAATATAATTATAGCATTTACTAAATAAGTCTGATATTTTAATTATATATAATAAATTGTAAAACAACATTGTACAGAATAAATATTGAATTTTTAATATTTAATACTCTATCGATATTTTTATCTGCATTGAGACTGAATGATACTGACAATTAAGTAACGTAATAAAATCCTTTTTTTTAAACAATTGTTTCGATGTTTATATAAAATACATACTTTTCAATAAACTAATATTTGAAATAACATTTTTAAAACATTAAAATTTTATGATTAATTATAAAATTATTAATAATCACGTATTTAAAACTTTTTTTTTAATTAAAATTTAAGTATTTTGTTATAAAATACTGCTTTGACATATTTAGCTAACTTATAGCTATCTATATGCATCATTGGAAAATATTGTTTCCTATATCTAGCACCACATGTTTCAGTTCCATAAAAAAAGTCGTTGCGCTTTATTATTTTACAATTCATAAATTGTTACGCTTACTTATTTGTATTATCTAACTCAAATTTTATAATCTTGTTTCATCTCTAATCTTAATTAGAGTATAGGCACACTAAGTGTTTGTTTCAATTTCTTTTTAAAATGTTATGATGTAGTCCAGGATTCAATGCACTTATGCAATTTCTTATAAGTAATAATTGCAATAAGCTTACATGAAAACAACAATCATGCTTGCAATCGAATTCTAGTAAGCATGGACAATATTGTATAATACAAATGAGGTACTAGATGTATTTTTACTGTACAACATGTATGTAGAATATTTGTTAAATTCTTTCAAGTGCAATTGCAATTCCCATTCCACCGCCTATGCACAGAGAAGCAACGCCTTTCTTTCCTCCTGTTCGCTCCAATAAATGCAATAAAGTTACAACAACTCTTGCTCCTGAAAATAGTTTTATTATTCCAATGTGAATGTTCGATGAAGAGAAAGGATCAATTTTAAGTTCACAATCTTATTGGTTGAATGCAAAGATAGAATATATACCTCTTTTATCAGGTTTATTTGGAAATACACTATTTTATTTTACAATATTTAAAATATAGAAGGTATATATTCTAAAAAGCCATTAAAACGTCGCAGTTAAACCAATAAAAGATTGCTAATTGAATTTCTTTTTTTGATGGGTAATTAATTCAACCTATTTATTCAAATAGCAGAATGATAAGTTCGATCATATGTTCGAAATATAAATTAAGAAAGCACCAATCCGAAAATAATTTGGATTTCTAAGCTTTACAAAAATAAAGATTTTATAAAAAAATTCGTAAAATTTTAGTAGTATACCTGAAGCACCAATAGGGTGACCAAGAGCAATAGCTCCTCCATTGAGATTAACTTTATTAGGATCCAGCCCAAGTGTACGCAAACAAGCTATCGACTGAACAGCAAATGCTTCGTTTAATTCATACAGGTCCACTTCTTCTTTTTTCCATTGAGCTTTTTTCAGCTAAATATAATATAACACTATTTATTTAGTTATTAAAATTTGAAAGAACCTGAGGCTCTTTTAAAGATAAATTATACAAAATTAATAAAGAGGTGTGCAGTACTTAATAATTAATATAAGAAAATATATTTAGTAATTTTAAATTAAAATCTGTATTCCAAGATTTAAAAGGTAGATAATGTTGTTCATTACAAACATTTTTAAAAAGATTTTTCTTCCATACTTTATTTCTAGGGAAAGATGTTAAGTATTACCTATAAAAATATTTATATAAACAGAGTACGAAAGATACCCACATACAAATTTCTAGAATAAACTGAATAAAGATAACAAATTACGATTTGCAGTGTTATAAATTTATCACTCGAAATAAATTAGTTGAACTGTTTTTAAAAAGTTTGTAATTTTTTAAAAAACTAATAAAATAAGAAAAATAACTAACCACTTGTTCAATAGCTGGAATAGGACCGGTGCCCATTACTTTCGGTTCAACACCAGCTTCAGCTATAGCAACGATACGTGCAATTGCATTTACGCCCTTTTTTACAGCCGCTTCTCTCGACATTAGAGTTACTGCTGCCGCTCCATCATTTATTCCCGATGCGTTACCGGCTGTTACTGTGCCTTCACACTGTAAAAATGAAAGATAAAAGTAATGACATATTTTTTATTTCGTAGTATAATAAAATTAATTTTACATACTAACTAAAAATCTTTTATTATAAAGTCAAAAAGTTTTTATTCGTTGAAAAAGTTCTGTTTTTTTACTATGCTAATGTGTTTGGAGTTATTTCAAAATTAAACTGAATTACTCTATAAAAACATTTTTATACTTTTCAGAATGAAGTTATAATTTTAAAAAAATTTATCCTCTCAAAATAAAGTATAGATAAATTAATTATTTAATAAAAATAATTATGGTAAACAAAAATGTGTTCATTACTTTGATAAATACAGGTTTCAATTTGGATAGATTTTCAACAGTAGTACCAGCTTTTGGGAATTCATCTTTTAATACAGTAATTGTATCTTTTTTAACACTGACAGTCACTGGAACAATTTCTTTGTTAAAATATCCATTTGTTATTGCTGTCTCTGCTTTTTGCTGTGACTTTGCTGCATATTCATCTTGTTCTTCTCTCTTAATACCAAATTCCTTTGCAATATTTTCAGCTGAAACAATTAATAACTTTACAATCTTTTTAAATTCAAGTAATTATTGAGGAATAAAGATTAAATATTGATCAATTAGTACCAGCATAGACTTTAATTAAAATCATTAGCTTAAAATCAATTGTTGAATCAATTATAATTCTCTAATGGATTTAAATTATATTCTATTTTTTCAATTGTACTAATATTCAGTAAAATAACTTTAATAGTTTAAGTGATTAGAATATACCTGTAACACCCATGTGAATACCACTAAAAGCATCAGTGAGACCATCAAATACCATAGTATCGATCATACTTCCATCTCCAAGTCTCACACCATTCCTAAGATGAATGGCATGAGGTGCTTGACTCATGCTTTCTTGGCCACCAGCTATTACAACTTCACTTTCTCCTGCTTTAATTGATAAGTAACCATTCACAATAGCTCTGCAAATATAATTTATTCATAAGAAAAAACATTATTTCAATTTGAATTATTCTAGATTTGATCATAATTTATATGAATCTTGCTTCGTTGAAATATGAAAACCCTTTTTGTCTTAAAATAATTTTTAAAATGTAAGTAATTTATAAGTCAAATATTTAAAAGTTCAAAATTTATATTTATTTTTGAAAAGGTATTCAGTTTGAAGACTACGTTTAATATTTAAAATCTTAACAAAACTTTTCAATAGTCAATTCTATGACTATTGTATCTTCATGCATAATTTATAAGTCTGACAGCCAGAATTTCTAAAAATTAAAATACTACTTTGATTTACTTAAGGCCAGATCCACACAGCATATTTATTAAATAAGCTGGGACAGTGATGGGAAGACCAGCAGTTAAAGCAGCCTGCCTTGCTGGGTTTTGACCCTGCCCTGCAGTCAGCGCCTGACAATGGAGTCAATACATTACAAGAGATTCTTTTACAAATACTAGCAGATATGATACAAAGTCCTTACTTGTCCCAAGATTACTTCAGATACATCTGTTGAGTTTAAATTAGCTCTTGTTAAGCATTCTTTTATTACAACACTCCCTAGATCCGAAGCTTTTAATGATGATAATGAACCACAGAAAGAGCCTGAAAATATTATGAAACACATTATTGATAATTATAATATGTGCAAGTAAGGTCTGAGTTATTGATTAAAGTTCGGTAAAAAAAAATTAGTATTCAAAATAATCTCTTTGTCAATTTCTTATTTGAATAATTTTTTTAAACAAATTAAAAAGGAAAGTATAAAGTATCTGAACATTATCAGTCCAATACTAAGTTTGCTTATCTGTTCAATTTCTTAAGTCTACACTGCTGAAAAATGTGTAGGAATTTTGAGAAAGGACTTTAAAAAGAGATTTAAACATATCATATTTGTGTAAAAGTAAAGATGTATAATACCAATTTTAATACTGAAATTGATTTTACATAAACTATATGATGTAATATTTTATTCAATGACAAACATAGAATTTCTGTTTATATTTTAACTGATTTTGAGTACTTAACATATGTGACTTAAAAGTTAATATAAAAGATTTTTAATTCTTTGATTATATACACTTTAAATTCTTTTAAAATTCTATTCACAATCCTTTTTTATCATTAATAATGAATTAATAAACATAGCAAATCCATATACTTGCATTTGTAGCACAAATGAAAAACCATTTAAAATCCTAGTTTATAAAATAGTGTGATAACACCAAAATTGAAACTCATTTGAAATATGCAGTAAAATCGAGTTATGGTTCGAAAGTAAAAATTCCGTGACTTGATGAAAGTATTAAGTACATTATCCCCATACACTGCGATAGTGTCTGGAATGCACCGGTAAAAGTGTGAGAGAGATAGACTCAGAAATAAAAACGGTACACAGCGCCGGGAATTAGTACTTATGGGATACTCAAGATACAAATAATAAAACAGGACATGCGGCAAAAATTAATGAATTCTCTATAAGGATGCAACTTACCTATGGGCGTCCGAACAGCCGAGACAATAAGTACATCTTTATTTTTGGACATGTTGAAATCGCACTGCTTATCCGCGAGGTATCTTAACTAGCTGGTCGACGTTCGAGGATCGTCTGCGGTAAGCAGCAAGCGCGAACTGGAAATACGTGCAGGAGACATTTGTGAGGATAGCAGCCGACCTTCAAGAGCTGTACCAGCGACGTGAAGTCTCCCGCTTCTCCAACGAAGTAGCTATTCGGTCGCCAGGCACGTAACAATCTCTTATTGAGCCACGTAGGCTCGTAGCTAAATCAAGAAAATTCGATTATTTATTTTTACGAAAAGCGAAAAAAAATGTATGAATTAAGTACTGATCTGTAAGTACTTAGACTTTGTCAATTAAAATTTACTGTGAAAAAAGTGGAAAGAATCTGGTATATATAGTAAAGAGTAGATTATATGCCCGAAATTATTTTTATAGTCTCACAATACGTATTAGTAATTTTTATTTTGAAAACTACAACAATCCTATTCTTTTGCATCAATTATTATTAAAAAGTTTATTTTTTAAATCTTTTATTTCAAAAAAGTTTTATTATTATATATTTATTGTACAAACAAAAATTCCCGAATTATAGAAACATTTTTACTTTAAAAATACTTAATGAAATGACCAATTTCTAATTTAAATGATGTTTGACAAACGTTCCATTTTTTACGAAAGTTTAAAAAAAATTACTGCGTAGGTACTTGTTAAGTTTGAAGTATTATTTAGAAATAAATAGATTCAAATTATTTTCAATTTTATAATGACATTAAATCAAAAGCATAAGAAGTCACTAATTAGTTTAATGCAAGTATTCTGTTTGACAAAAAATGTTTTGTCTACAATCAGCTTGTATTATATATCTACACTTACATAATATATGGGATACTTAAATATATATAAATATACGTGTATGTATATGAAAACTTTTTACACTATACGTATTATATATAAAAAAATTTTTTCATGACCGCTATTAACATAAAATTTTTGACAACTTTTGTTATACATACTCGTATTTATTTTAAATAAATTCTGATCTGCTATTCCGACTAGTAAAAAATAGTTTTGCATACTATTTTTCTTTCCTACAATCCTACTGCACAGAATGAGCTGAATATTTGTCACTACACTTAAAATACGGTAAAGAATAGTGATCTGACTATATGTTAAAATATTAAAAATTAAACGTAGGTTTGGTGCCTTTCTTAGGTGTTAACATGCTGATGATAACACCCAAACTGGGGAGTTAAGCTTTAATATTCAAATTTTTAATGTTTTAATCAAATTAAAAAGTTAAAAATTCGAATGTTAAAACTTAATTTCCCAGTTTGGGTGCTATAATTAATTTTTAGTAAGTAGAAACCACTAGAAATCTACGTGGAAATCTACGTGAAAATTTTCGTGGCGTTTTTGGACTGATTTCTCTGTGGATTTTAAAATCCACGTAGATTACCATATGGAAATCTACGTGGAATCCATGTGGACATTTTCAACAGGGAATTCGATATTGCATTAGCTACACTGTTTTTTAGGAGTTTTAAAAATTTGTATTTTTATTCCGTTTCCAAGATATTTTTGATATGGCTCGTAATACTTGTTAAAATTAATTATGAACATCTGTGAAATTCCAAATGTAGATATTAGTGAGTTTTCACAAAAGCTCACTCTCAAGGTTAGCTTGAATAGCGATATCATAACGGTCCAACTTTTATTGACTTAAAATACCGTTAGTGTCAAATATGTGCTGCACATAAAATAATTATTATTTTTACAAATAACGAAATATATTAAAATTTGCACATCCATTTTCATACAAAAAGGATTAAACATATTTTGATATGTAATAATATATTTATATATACTTAAATGCACTTGAATGTAAAAAATATTATTGTATATATAAATGTACGAATATATGTATTAAAGAGCATCGAGATGCGTATAAATTTATGTATTTAACTATATGTATATGTACATACAAGAAGAAAAAAAGGGGTCAGAAAGTAATACTGTACACACTTTGATACACTTTGGTTATTAAAATATATAAAAAATCATGGTTGTCTCTAAACCTTCATTGCTAGGCCAATATACATTTTAGAAAATGTTATAAAAAAGATAAGAAAAGTATAGAAAATATAAAAAAATAAAAGAAAAGAATAGATAATCTATAGGCTTTCATTTGCATTTTAGAACGACTTATTAGCACTTCGTACAAAAGATATGAGAAATTTGAAATATGGCTTGGGCCTTAAAATTTAACCTTTATTTCACCTGTAAAATGCGACAATAATTAACTTAATATTCGATTGCTCATAACTTTCAAATGAAAAGTGCTAAATGCCCCCCCGTTCTAAATGCAAATGAATATTATCTATACTTTTCAATTTTTTTGTAGTGACATTTTCTACAATGTATATTGGCCTTATAATGAAAGTTCAAAGATAACCATGGTTTCTCATATATTTTGATAAAATAGCCCATCACTTGGCTCCTATATAAGGTCCATTGGAACTAGCATCGAGATATACGCATCTCATATTTTTCGCTAAAGAATGCCTAGTTTTAGCGAAATTCGTGACCCGGAGGGTGTGCACTATCCCTGTGAGTGTAAGATTAGTTTATAAGGGCGATTCGAATTATAGCGCCTAATAATCACTTGGTAACATAGTTAAATATAAAAGCATTATCCTCACACACTCTGAAGGCTCAAGCCCACATTAGGAAAAATTTCTTAAAATTAAGATGCATTACAATTTATAAGTTGACAACAATTAAAACATAAAAATACATAATACGTTTGTTAAAAAAATATTTATGAACTAAATTGATGAAGTATTTAAGCATGGGTATTATTAATAATATATTTTGATTTCGTACGATTTCCTATAATTTTTATTCGTACAAGACTCTCCATAAGTAAGTATATTTATTTTGTTATATTTAATAAAAATTCTATAACTAGTTTGGGACTAGCTAATATTACTATTTTTAATATTCGAAATTGTGTCAAAAACGTTTCACTTTTAAGAGAAAATTGAATTTTTTAAGCACCTGGTTTCTATGGTAGTGTACTAGAAAAATATATCTTATTCGAGTTGAAAATAGTTTGTGTTGCTACAATAATATTTATCACAAGTTTTTTCTATAGCAAAGAATAATGAAAAATAAAAAGATGACAAAAGAAATAGACAAATAATATCTCATACGCTGCTATTTGACATGGATAAGCCGTAACAACGTAAACCTCAAAATATATCGTTATACTTATTTGTAAATAATGTATAACTATTATATAATATATGTCTTTATAACAATTGTTACTTTGCCCGAATTAGACAAAATACGTAAAATCAAGTTACGCTACTGCAGTGGTAACATCATAGAATACATAAACTTCAATATATTTACGTATTTTATCAGAACTAGTCAAAATTAATTCGTGTAAGTAAAACAATTTAATTTACATAAGTGCTTAGATATGAAAATATAGACTTAAAGTAAAGTTGAATTTATTTGGACTATTATTAAAATATCGATGAACACTACTAATTCTTTTTTAATCTTTGAACATATTTAGAATGGTTAGATATTTTTGAGAATATAGATACATTAAAAAAGTTGTATTAATTGTTTAAAGTTGTTGCAGTGACCGTAACAGTTTTATAAAAATATTCTAACGGTATAAAAATAAATATTTAATGGTAGTTAAGGTACTATCAGTAACATAGCAGTTGTCTTGAAAACACTATTGGTAAAACGTTATAGTTACGTCATTCTTTTGTCTTAACTAAAAATAATATTTTAACCGTTAACGGTTTTTCAATATTACTGGAAATCTAGTAAAAATGTTTTATCTGCAATCTTTCTAAAGTATCGCATTTTTTCAAAATCTCAAAATAGCGCCCACTTTCTTCTAAACATATAAGCTATATTAATTTTTTTAATCAACATCTAGTACAATTTCTGGTACCAATGTATAAAAGATGTAAATTTAGGCTTTTTTCATGATACATTTTACATTGTACATTTTAGGTATATACTACTGAAACTAAATTAAAAAATGAAAAATAACTTATGTGTACACATATTAAAAAATAAATTAGTTAAAATATTTAATCGCGGATAATAATTTCGCTGACACATCTCGAGTAGAAATGAGCTTAGCTATGTACCTTGTCAGATCAGGACCAGATGCACTTATTCGTAGCCGGGCAAGCCTGTAGTTAAATTAAGATAATACACCGTATATGTAATGAGTTTTAGATCATGATTTGACATTCACAAGTATAGGATTCTAGAATTCGTCTAAAGTTATTTAAAAGTGAATTATTATAAATAACATTGAAGATTTATTATACGAAAAACTAAAGATTTATTAAAATAATGTGTAATAATATAGGGTACGCTTGTAAATTATTGTATCTGTGTCGATCAGAAATATATCTAAATCAGCAGTTCTTCAAAAAGTCAGACACCTTTCGTACCTGATTTTTCTCATGTGATACAGTACCTATACACAAGAACAATAGTGTGCTGGCAAAACAAACCTCGTAAATGTTTACAGTCTCGTCATTCAAATACCGTTATTGAAATTGGCGTAGAGGCTGATTTTAAAAAATTATAGCA
>UELV01175792.1:2076-28704 GCA_900490015.1 Megastigmus stigmatizans | reverse complement strand
ATCATATACTATACATGATATCCCTTAGCGGTGCCGTTTTATCGCGACCATATATATATATATATATATATATATATATTGATACCGCGGCATATACCATAGGCTATATGTATATTCACACACACATATGTATATGATCCCAGTGATACGAAGAGAACGACGCTATTAAGATTTTATATAGGGGGAAGAAGTAGTTTGTAACATTGAGTGCACTGGAGGCAACGCGGTGAATTATTGTGATTGTATAACGTCCAGTAAGTTCAGTGAATATTTTGTAAATTTTGCGGCTATAGAGCGAGAAAGAGAGAGAGAGAGAGAGAGAGAGAGAGAGAGAGAGAGAGAGAGAGGACATGTGCTCAACACGCAAGCACGAGTAAACCGGTTGCGCTGACCGTATCGTAATTAAACCACAAATATATAAATATATATATTGCTTCCACGTCGAGTCACAAAATTCTAGATATTTAAATCAAAACAATTAGTCTGCAGGCCACGATTTTCCTATTCTCATTTTTATCACCGACCAACCCGAAATACTAGAGAGTACCTATATAGTAATGCATGAGAGTGAAATGTAAGATTCTCGAGGAAGCTGCTGGCTAAGGAACACACGCGGTACATTGGGTACCACCCCGTGCGCGTTATTCGGGTTGGATGCCACTTTGTGAATTGAACAAGCGCTGTTAGACTATTTAAATGGTGCATCACCATCGTGTGAGCCTTACCCGTAGTGAAACATTAGGTATACATCGAAAGTGTCCAAGAAAGTCTAGACGTCCTTAGAACTCGATTAGATTATTAATAAATATATATTACGCAAACAAACCGGGGAGTTTATATTAGAGATTCGAAGCAGAAAGTCGGAGATAATCGCATTAAGGATATATATATATACCTCAAAGACTGTGCTCTCGATCGCCAGTAATACAGTCGTCCAAGAGCATAGCACACCGTTATAAAAAACAATATAATTTTCGATTAAGACCAAATAGCTGCAACTGTAACCGCAAGTAAGCATTATATAGTAATGATTACTTGTACATGATTAGATCTCGTTGACTTTTTTTGTATGGTATCTTATATCCTTAATTTTCAATCTGCATAAGCTCACCTTGTACTCGTCGATCGAGGACGGGCTTTCGGTGCGGCGCGCAGTTTCTCTCTCTCTCTCTCTCTCTCTCTCTCTCTCTCTCTCTCTCTCTCTCTCTCTCTCTCTCTCTCTGATATATTCGGTGTCGCGTGCACACACACACACACACAGACACACAGAGAGAGTCAAAGAGAGAAGCGAGAGCCCTCAGAAAGTGGTTACCGCGATCGCGCGAATGGCCAAGAGGACAGGCGTTTCTAGACCACAGGAAAGCGGTGGTGATAAGGATTCGTCGCACGGGGCTCAGGTACATTGGTAATGGGGGGTTTAGGCGAGGATGCCTTCTCCCCGTCGTTGCAGTCATCACCTTCTGCCGTCACCACCACCACCTCCGCTACCGCAGTCACATCCACGAAGGGCATACCTTTTGCGGAGACTCCGGCCGATCCCATCCGAAGAAGCAAGAGCATCCACTCGCACGCGGGAATACTCAAGCCCAAGCACAGCAGTGGTAGAACGATTCTCGAGCGCGACTCGGCAGCCGAGAAGGGTAGGAATAACTCACGATTACCCCAGGGAGACTACAGGCGCTCAGGTAGCCGCATCCTCCTGCGCGACTCGGCCAGCTTATTATCGTCGGCGAAGGAAGAGAGGGGAAGCAATAGCTGGTACATCAGAGAGGGATCACGATTTACCGAGGCAATACGCGCTGGAGGTAGGAGCAAGAGGTGACTCGCCGCCGAGATGCACCAAGTGCCAAATCGGTCCCGACTGCAAATCACTCACGAATGCAAATCATCATCATCCACCATCGCCATCGCCACCACTTTGAAGGGCAAGAAGCTCGGGGACGGGAGCAAGGCCGATTCGCGTGCGCTCTTCCACCTGCAGCCTCGACATCGCCCACGGCTACGGCGAACCACCCCACAGGACGATGGGAGGGAGGAAGCGGGCTCAGCGGCCGCCTCATTTCTACCGCGCGGATCCCTCCTCTCGACTTTGATATTCTTAGCATTGCTTATTTGGAGTCTAACTCTCTGTCCCGCGGTACTGGCGCGGCAAAGCCTGCACCAGACCTGTCCGGGCTGTCCGCATCAGCAGCACGCGCACCTGCACCGCAACGGCAAGGAGCCTGGACCAAATCCAGACGATCTCAGACTGGAGGCTATAAAGCACCAGATACTGTCGAAGCTCGGCTTGAGAAGCCGGCCCGATGTCAACAGGACTCTGGCCTCGGTACCTAAGCGCCTCGCCCTCGAGACGATATACAGAGCCGAAGCTCAGCAACCCGCCAGGCCTCCGTCGCCGGATAGGGCGGCGCAGTACCACAACAACAATTTCGATAGAAATCGCGAGCCTTACGGGGAATTCGGCTACGGCGGAGTCGACGAGTACACCTACAGGAACTTGGAGCAGACCGGTGGCGACCCTGCTGCTGTTGCTGCTGCTGCCGCTGCTGCTGCCGCCGTCGCCGCCTCCGCCGCTGCCGCCGCCGCCGCTGCCGCCGATACCTCGACGCAAAATCTACCCCCTTATCAAGATTACGAAGATCTGTACGGGTCTCCGCACGAGCCGGAGGTAATGGACGACTTCTACGCGAGAACTTCGGAGATCATCACCTTTGCGGAACCGGGTGAGTTGCTGCACTCTCTCACTCTTGGTTTTTCCAACTTTTAAATATGTCTTATACTGATGCGATTGCGCATATTCAGGAGCTTTAGGTGTTGCATTTTGGGCAGTGGCGCCATCTCTATCATAATCCATATACTGTACGAACACGCTAACGCAACAATTTACAGCTAGAAACTCATGCATGATTTTTCTCTAGTACAATTCCTAATGAATATTTTATTAATGGATCAATTTCATCTTAATGTTATTAATGTCTCATCTCAATTATCTTATAGTGTTATTAAAATTTCAATTTTTTTAAATTTTAACAAATAATTTGATAATCAGTTTCAGTGTGCATAACGAACCTTCATAAATGGATATTGTATACAGTAATAAATATATTCAAGATTAAAAAGTAATTCTTAAAAAAAGTATATTTCATGCTTATTTAAATTTGTACAAATTACTTAAGGTATATCCTCATACACTGTTAGCTAGTCTTCGTTACGTATATATATATACATGACTATAGAATCTTTATGAAATGTGTAAATATATGTATGCTAAATATTATTATATGTATTCAAAATTTTGCGCAGTAGTACATTAAGGTTATTATTAGTAAGTCTCGGATGTAACACTTGGACAAGCGATTTTTTTATACATACTTTTGGGATTAATCAGAATAGTAATCTTTTTATAGATTGTTGCATTAAAAAAATTAATGTGCAAGTTTGCATTCAAGTTCTATAAATATTTAATGCCTACAATTACATATTTATTTAAAGTTTTAAACGAAATATTATTATAAAAAGTAATTAATTTAATAACAAAGATACAAAAACGGAGATCGGTTACTCAGTAATAGTACTAGAAAAGTAATGATATGCTTCATAAATAAATAATGATGAAAGTATCATATATAATTAAATCTTAAAGTTACATTTTACGAATTATATAGTCCAGTGTACAGATTCAGTATACATAGTACTATATATTATCATTTTATTTGATTTAGGGCTTTGGAAACAGCTATTCAATTTAGATTCGATAAAAAATTTTATTGATACTGATATACTGAAGCTCATCGTTAGTGAATGAATCACTTATGCATGCTGCTGATCAAATTATAAATTCAAAAATTTTCTTTTTACTAAAAATACCAATATAAAAAAAAATTAAAATTTTTAGTTTATAATAATTAGTAATTTACTTTTGTAATTAAAAAAATTGCCCTTTTTAAGAATGTAGACTTATTGACATTAATTATAATGAGTCATTCATTTCTTTTTAATAATTACTTTCAAGAAACGTTTTAGTACAAGTAGAATGATTGAAAAGTTAACTATGCCTTATTATGCACCTATTTAATGACATTAACAAACTGGATACTTATAATAAATTACAAAATGCATGGAACAAAAATTTATATTGTGTTGTTCGTCAATAGAAAACATTTAGAACGAAAGTATACGAGGTAAGTAATTGAAAGCTAAATTAATAAGGTAATTAAGAAGGTATTATACTCTACACCAGTCGAGAGTACAATATCCATCGCAATAGATAATTATTTTTAATGTTAGACAAAATGCATGCAAAGGAGTACATCCGAGGGATAATCCATTTTCATTAGAAGCCCCAAGAACACATTAACGTCAGCGCAAATGAAACATTCGAGTTAAATCTGGCCACGCGATGTATAGAAATCCTGAACGAATACAGCAGCTTTAAAAAATAATATAAACTATCCACTCGCACGGACTAGCACTTCGCGCACTCCTCTCGGTGCAGTAGTATATACAGCTGCACCGTGGCGGCGACGGCGGCACCGCTGTACCATACATCTCGCGATTGGTCCCGGCTCCCGCGTGGCGGCGGTGCGGCACGCAACGCCTTCGAGCATTGCGAGCTGTGCTGCGCTGCTATGCCGCGGCGCAAAAAGCCAAGTTTTTTGCACCTAAGGATACGGGCGCTGGTCTTCGCGTTTCGCGCTAATACGATTTATTATTTTTCTCTATATATATCTTTAAGTAACGTATATGCAGTCCGCTTGGGCATTATAAATGTAATATTCGTAACGCAGTGTTTGCGAAATTAACTTGTTATATATTTAGAAATTGAGATCTATAATAAATATATTTGTACTATAGAGTTTGAAGGAGTTCATGCTTGATAGCTTTTTATATTCAATTGAACAAATTAAATACACTATGAAATCCACCATCGAAATTTAATCAATTTTTTAGTTATAGAATTATGTTTTTATTTGCAAATCTCGAAATTAAACAATATTAGACATCCAAATTTAAAATAGGGTCATTAATAAAAGAAGAGTTGGTACGAAATTGAAAATTTCACGAGTTAACATAATTTTTTTCATTATATTCTCCAAAGTTGAATCAGTTAAATTTTACTGATTATAAGTGAATATTGACTTAACGGCGTTGTCAAATGTCGTGCACTGAAAGTCAGTAGCTATTCACTAATTGTTGCAGCCAAAAATGTAACTTATTGAATAGGTTAATAGTGACCGATTAAATTAGTCAATAAGTACTTCTGAAACAGTCAAACGACGTTATTCTTTTCGGACGCCCAAAAACGTTTACTTATTAGATAAGTAAATATGCACCGCTAAATTAGTCAAATTTGACTTACTACGCAATTAAATCTTAGTTTTAATTAAAATAAAATACAGTTTAATTTTGTAGGGAAGTAAATTTTTTAATTATTCTTCAGTTATATTTTACTGTTTCATAAGTGAAAAACCTTTCATAGCAGAACTACATATTTTCAACTTTAATATATCATAATAATCAATTTTGACTTTTCAAAGCTTAAATCATTGCTTTGACAACTCTTAATTCATTTGCTATCTCAAAGTAAGAAACTAATGATACCCATTTAATAATTCGTATTAAACGTGAATTACTAACTTTACAGAAATTGTACAGCCAGAACAGCCTTAAAAGAGTCTCGCACACGCCATTAGCTCGGAGCCTAAATAATGTTATTAATTCAGTCCTACAGTTGAAAGGAGTAGTGAACTTTTTTTACAACTGCCTGTTATGTCTATAAATTGATATTTTTAAGTTTAATCAAACAACTTAGAACTATGTAGAAATGTGAAAGCCCCAAAAGGAGCTTTAGCGACTGCTTAAAGTTTCAATATCGAAATATAGTCAGGTTTATAATAATAATAATAAAGAAGTCTTTATGGCATACAATTATTTTTAATATAGAAATTATAATGTACTGACATGTACATGAACTCACGTAACTGGAATTTCAATTATGGAAAGTGCTATAACTATCTCTATTTATATAATGACCAAAAATAAGATTATAGTATGCTGTACATTGCGGTTATAATCTGGATATATAACTATGAAAGTTTATGATATTTTTAATTTACAATCAATATTAACTTTCATAATAATATATACTCGTACAATGCAATGTAAGATTTAGTTTAAACCTCATCATTCATATAAATTACAATTTTATTTATTTTCCTATACTAATTTTTTCACTTTAAAGAACGATTAATTTTGTGAATTTAATCTCATCGCCTTGAAAGTTAAGTGAGTTTTTCACGAATGAGTAATAAACAATTTTATAAAATGTCACGACTCTGCTTTTATTGGTTCAACAACTAGGGTAATTAGCATCCTATTAGTTTTATATTATTATTACTTTCGATTTTTATAATATGGAAAAATTAGAGTGCTAGTGCTATTGTGGCGGTGCAGATATTACTGTGCAGATGATACTGCGGCAGATGGAATTACCGCGCAGCAATTACTGCAGATTTTTTCTTTATATAAACAAAAAAATTCTTATCATGCAATGGAAATAGCATCTATTGAAGAAGTAACTATATTAAAAGCCATCACTAACGCAATTATCATAGATATTGATTCATATAGATATTTTTGACAAATAAATGATGTAGAAAATTTGGGTTGGTTTTGTGGTTTATACGTAGCGCAGTCAAAACATCCTGCAGTAGTGCCCGCGAATCGATATAACTATATGTCTACGAAGCTAATACCGCGGATCGGAATACGATACCTAATATAATAAATTATGTTTTCTACTGCCTTTTCCCCATACTTTATTAGTTTAAAGGTAATGCAACTGTAAATTATATATTTTTAAGGCTTTGTATGCTTACAAAAATTGTATTTCACTACTATTAAGGAATCCGCAGTAATGCTATCACTTATCCTAAGCTGAATGATATTATTTCGTACTGAAGAATTGTACACAGTAAGTTGTAACGTTAAGCTATATTTATTTACAGACCAGATGAGTTATAGATTCACGCCATCGTAGAAATAAATTTTCAATTTAACGTTCCGCATTTCATCACAACGTGATATGCACCAGTTAAGAATTAACTCTATACTCCATTATACAACAATTAGAGGTGCACTCTTTTCTTGGCGACTACAGTCCAACAGAATAACGGCGAAGGAGCGTCGGCACCGCGGCGTTATTCATTGCTTGCCGCCGCTCCTAAAAATTCTGTTTTCTTCTTTTTTTAACTAAACACAGCTTAAAACATACATCTCAAACTCTTCTATAATGAGTGATTTCGTATCGTACAATTATTTATTTTACAAATAAAAGCATCGGAAATTTGTTGTTCAAAACCATTATTTTCAAACAACTGAAAAATTTTCAAGAATATATAGCTTTTAATAAAAGTAGATATGGAGATTTGTTAGAGTGTATTGTCAGAATTTTTTTATATTTCCAATAAAATTTTTATCATTTACTTGATAGTTTGAAATTTGCATAATAGATTTCTCGATTCAAATGTTATTATTTTGAAAACGTTAAAAGAGTACACAGAGTCTTGTTCTCGAAGTTGGCGACCCTTTTACAAAAATATGCCATTTTTTAAAATTGATTTTCTTGGAAAAACCATACTGAGAAGTGAAACTGCTCTCATATAGTTTATAGATTTTTCAGACATTTTCAATTCAAACGTTCTGTTTGCTTCAAACAGTGTCAAGCAAGAGATATTTTTCTATAGGAAGTTACTACACCCGCATTGATACAATTTTTTAAACTAATTTGTATGTTTAGTAGTTCCAAAATATATAAAATATATAGTAAATCAAAATTTTATACTTTTCCTGAAGGTTTTCCCAACGAATTTTACAAAGAAGCTTTTATTTTCGGCTCTTATACTGATCTTGCATCCTAAGAAATTGAAATTTCTGTGGAATAGTTCATCAAACAAAATTTCTAATCAATCTTCTATTAATTTTGTCATTTACAAAACAGCAGCAAAACGAAATGAAATTGTAATTTTAAAGCTTGTTTCCTAATAACGAATACAAATCATCGGATTGAAAGATAGGATCCACGATTGTGAAAGAGACGCCGGCCCCCTAAA
The DNA here is from genome assembly GCA_900490015.1 of Megastigmus stigmatizans. NCBI lineage: Eukaryota > Metazoa > Arthropoda > Insecta > Hymenoptera > Megastigmidae > Megastigmus > Megastigmus stigmatizans. Next base: position 20,593 of record UELV01175792.1, on the reverse strand, counting down.
ACTATTGATCGATCAAAAATACCTACAAGCATACACTATTTTCAATTTCTTTCCTTTCCATGCTGCAGTATCAGATGGAAGATATATACGAAAGGTGGCGAAAATAATTCTTTTAAGTTCAAATTCATTATTGGGACTTTAGAATCCTGGGGGCAGCACACAGAAATAAAACAAGAAAACTAATGTCGACCGCATCGTCCCGGTTGCTGCCGCTGCATGCTTGACTAACAAAAGCATTGCGTTTCCTTAGCAAAATGAGATGGCTCTCGCGATATATCCAAAGCTGCAATCGTACCATTCGTATACCCACACGCGCGCGGCCAACCAGCAGCAGCAGCACACTTTTACGAGGCGTTCCACTACGATCACGGATGCCGCTGTTTGCCGCTGCTTGCCAGCTTTTATATCGTGACTTTTCGAGTAAGGCAGCAGCTCGCGATTTCAGCGTATATCGGCTTGAGCGACATGTAGGGACCAACAAAAAAAACTTAATGTGCAGAACGCATAAAGGGTATTATTATCCTTGTGATGCTGCGACTTCTTGATGCAAAAATTAGCTTTTCTTTCCGCTAATCTTGAAAGTATTTGACATATCTTTTGATTTCGCGCGAAAAGTGCTCAATTTAGTGAGTAATAATAAATAGAAATTATTGGACCATTTTATAACACTTGCGGTCACTTTAAGGAGGGTCTTGGCATTGTCTTTCGCAGGTGCTTCAGGAGACTCGATGTTTTTTCATTAATTTTCATGTTTCAAAGTGAATAATGTTTTAAGTAAAATATCTATTTATAAGAAAAAGAATGAATCATTTAATAAAATTAAGAATTAATAGGTACCTATATGAAATAGACTTTTAAAGTTATTACAACTGTCATTTTGCATCAAATTTCGACGAATTTTGATTTTGCAGGTTACATAACTAGGCGAAGTGATCGATAACCTATCATTTTCAAAAGAATTATTGATTTTTCTTGTATTTAGTATGCTATTTCAAAAATATACTTTTCATTGAAATTAGCAAAATAAAATAGTAGGCTTTCATAAGGATACTTCAAAAGCTTGTTAAAAAGCTCTGTTTTTAGATTAAATTAGTTTTTTTATAAGTATTTGGTCGGTGACCTATTTTAAACTTTAGCAAATACTTAGGCAGGTGCAATTATAGTAATAATATATATTTCAGTTTCATACGTGTCATATAAAAGTGATACAGTCAGGAATTCACTTATTGCAATCTTTTATCAATAAGATTTACTCAATTAATTTATGGTTCCAGAAAACAACTTATACTTATATAAAAAAAGAATTATTTTTTTAATATAATTACATATATTGGTGATTATGTTGAGGATTTCAATAATTAAATTTTTTGAGATCATTTATAAACTATTTATTATTACTCAATAATAAGTGTAGTAACAATTTTGGCTGTTACTGGAATAACAAAAAATCGATTGCGAATAGTATTTAAAATTTCATTACTGTAATTATTGAAATCATTTTTTAATATTTTAGCTGTATTCCAATATAGCACCGAAATCTGTCCAAGGGACGTATAAATTCTACTGAATTGAAAAAGTAGCTTGTCATCACTAAACAATAAAATGATATTCTTATGAATCGAGTCGAGATGGATCTGATCTTTTTTTAATGACCTGTAATTTTGACTTGATAAAATATAATATTTTACACTTTAAAAAGAATCCGTAAATCTTGTGTTATTAGAAAGTATATGTATGTATAAATGTTTTCCAAAAATTTAAGTGTGCATATAAATAATTATTAAGTATATACAATTTGTTTGGTGAATTTATACAGCATGTTTTGTTTTTAAGGAACTGTGTCAGCATTCATGATACAAATTTATCGCACAGTCTACCCTCGGTCTACCCTTACACTTAATAATATATTTATACGTACTCTGAATTTCAGTTACATATTGAAATAATATATTAAGGCTTCCTTTTAGTGCAGCGCCTATACAAATTTAATATATAACGAAGCGACGAGCAAGGAATACTTGATGAGTTCGTGGAAGAGGGGGTAAAAAGTTGAGACTAATTATCACAATTAACCTAACGAATTCCCATTAATTAAACGCGCGGGAGGAAAGAAAATAAGCTTTTAAGCAGACTCAGAGAATATCACGCCGGGGCTCCATGCAGCATAATCATTATTTCCGAAAGACGAATTAGAAGCAGAGATAGAGAGGAAATCTCTGCATTAACAATGCATAAATTATGAGGCGGCGGCGATAGTTATCAATTGTGACAAAGTACTATATTGTCGAGTGCGGCGGTAAACGCGATAACGCGAATCGCGCGCATCACACACACATATTGTATACTTACGGGGGTGCAATAAATTCGAAATCGAGGGTCCGCGAAGCTTATACGCCGCCCGTCGGCTGCGGCATCAGGCAGCGACGGGGGTGACGCCGCCGCCGTCGGCAGCGGCAGCGGCGGCAGCATTCACGTGGATGCGTGGCCACACATTTGTGGCCACGTGGCCTGTACTCATGGGTGTCGTGCCGACGGTCTATAGTTCAGTAACTAAGTTTAACAACAAGGGTAATAGAACCCAAGGTAGAAGCGTTACGCTATGCTGTTACGCCGTCGCAGTACTTACTATCACTATTGCCATGGGTAAAATTAACGAGAAAGGTTATTGTTCTCCCATCTGCCTTTTTTTATGAAACTCGTGGGAGGTCCAGCCTCAGGATCGCACGGAGGTAAAAGAGTCGAACCGGGGGAAAGGGACGAGAAGAAGTTGGACGAGAGATAAGATTCGAGATCGAACGTGCATACGTGTGAATCTGCGGTTCATCTTTGGGAGGCTCGGAGTAAGTGACGTAAAAGTACTTTTGCCTTTCATCGGGCCCATTCCGAAGATCTTGCGCGGAATAGATGTTTGTTTAATTTATAGACAGCTTGAGTGAGGACTGAAAATGCATGATACGGGGGAAATACAAAGACCATGTTAGTCACTTACGGCTGCGGATGGAACATGCGCGGTAGATGAAGTACGGAATTCTTTGATATATATTCTCGATTGCCTTTGATACATCAATCTGGATAAATAGTTTTGTCGCCCGCATCTAATCGGCATACGTATCGACGACATATACGTTTTCGGATATATAGATGTAAAATTCATGTGTTTTTATTTTTAAAGAAAATTTTACACATATAGAGTTTATAAATTTTGTTTTGGAAATATCAGATTTACGAAATTCTAGATAAGGCAAATATAGGGGTCACCTGCAATTAATTCCCAACGTCTCTGCAATTCCTTTTGATAGAAAAAAATAACAAACGGCATTAAACTTTCTTTTTTAACGGTACTTGCAAACAAACTGTTATAACAGAGGTGCAACGTACTTTTGCTGATCCCATTCTGTCACTATGCATAGACGAGGAACACGTCATGCTTTTCGAAGAAAGTAAGGAAAGAACAAGACTAAACGGGACTGCCGTGGATATCGATCATGTACTTGGTAAACCATGCGTTTTACGTATTATTTATTATAAAACGATTGACGGGGATTCGAAATAGTCTAAATCCAAATTTTAAATAATACGAAAATATTTTAGATGCGATTAATACGCCAGAGGTACGACGGATTTTTTCCAACCGTATTTTTTCCAAATTGTATAATCTGATCAAAAGTACACATTAATAGAGTTTGTGATTAACCAGAGTCCTATTTGTTGGTAGTTGAACTTGTCAGAGTTAAAGCTTAAATTTTTAGTTTTCGAGAAAGCGAATGGTAATGCGGTTAATTAATAATTTTTCTTGTAAATAAAAATATAGGTGTTAGGAGATAATAATTATTGACTTTCCTTTCGCTGCCTTACGAGTACTTTCCCGTAGTTTCTTTAGGTCAAAGAAACATTATTGAAAATGACCGTCACTTTGACATACTTTTCCGATAGACTTGTACATTATTTACAAGGAATATCAATCGAAATGGTTATTTTTACATAATCAGCTGCGTGAATTAAATACTTGGTTTTAACGCGCCGAAACATATTATTGAGATTGATCAGATTGCTGATAATCAGAGGAAATAATCGATGGGATTACTAGAATACTTAGGATCGAGGTGATCAGTCTTTTGTCGTGCTTTTTATACGGGAATCAGTTTTATATAAGGTTTTGTAGGCAAAATGTCCGAACTGCGCTGCATGCAGGGGGAAAAGAAACGAAGGTGGCCATGCACACAAGGAAAAGCTTTCATACGCGTGCGTGCCGGCGGCGGGACTATGCGAATAAGAAATCTCGTAAATTCGTTTCTTTAGTCCAGGGGAAAAGCCCGGTATTTCTGAGCGTACAGGAATCCCCTTAGTTTCCTTCCTCCGTCTACTTCCTTTCTTGCCATTTCCTTTGAAGCTCTTGCTATCGTTGTTCGAATCGCAGGAACGCAACGAAAGTCTGTCTTAAAACACGGTAGACCAAGAGTAAAGAAACAGGCAGGAGGAGAGAAAGCAAAGGACAGAGTGGACAAAAACGACCTCGATAAGAACTTGCCCTTTCGATATCTAAGCACTGTAATATCTTAAAGAAGTAATCAAACTTCATTGTTTGCACTATAAAGTCTATAAAATTAATCAATTGTTCATTACGATTAAATAATTTTATACCTACAGAAATAAACATATTTTTAAAGTAATTCAACTTTTTTATACCTATATGTACACATAATATCTAATGATTCATGAATATTAGGTTATAAAGATTCTTATGCATTAACGTACAAAAAGATGACAAATTCTGCGATCTCATATTAATTATCATTCCTTAGAATCCCTAACATAAAAAAGGGACAAATTTCAACATTTCTTTCATTACTTAATTTCAGCTTTTATAATAAAAAGATACGATGACTAACAATCACTCTAAAAAATTGCAATGTACTTTCAATCAGCCATTTTAGTCTGACAATAAATTATAGTTTTTATATCGAAAAGAATTAAGTTTCTTATAATTGTAAATTTAGTGCTGAATTAAATAAATACTTGCAAAAGGCAATAAATAAGGAGCACATCTTAACAGAATAAATGATGATAATCGATATTCGGTTATTATTTGGAATAATTATATAACCTTGTTGCTATTAAAATAGTGCCGATATGAAAAAAATTGTTCGAAAACCGGGTCTTAATCTATTACTCCGTTGGAGATGGCAAACCACTGCGCAGTAATGATAGCAAATTATGTTCCTGACACCGATGCTTTCAAAGATTCAATACTAAAGGAAGTACCTACATAAATAATGGATACATTGAAGAAGTTAAGCGAAAAACTGTGTAGCTTATATGCATATTTTATTTATCCAATATTATTAGCAATCAGTTAAGCTAATGAGAAAATTTAAACAATTATAGTATTAATTACTTATATTTTTTTAAATATTTAACAAAGGCGCATAATTTGCACATGACAAGAACTCTGATTTAGTTCTATAGTAATCTCAGCAGTTTCCAGATTCACTGAATTAAACGAAAAGTAAGCTATGCACTAAATGAGTACTGGTTTATTCTAAATAATAATTATCTGAATATTAAAATGCGCGACCGTCCATCGATATAGAAATTGTAATTAAAATTGATTTTATTACAAAATTAGTAGAATTAAGTGAATTTATAGCTAATAAATAATAGTCTAAAAGGATTATTGTAGCAATACGTGTTCATATCTAATTCCCTTAGACGGCGCTTATGCAATAGTTAGTTAAACGTAACTTAAACAGCTAATTGGATTATAGTGTAGGCGAAACTGTTTTTACACGATGTGCAACGACTGCGATGAGCCTTGACGATTTTAGCCTTCGCGCAACCCCTTCGGTAACTTGAAACTGGCATACGAGCAAGTCTGGCTGACTAACGTTTCTCAGGCTTATGTAGCAGCAGCAGCGAAATCAATACCCGAATTCGAAATTTTCACTCTGCGCTCCTCTTATATCATCGTAATACGGACCAATCGCTGCGCACCTATACACTATAACAGCAGTACATATACATTATCATCCCGAAAAAAAAAGAATATAAAGTGTACGTCCTCTTGCGGAGCAGAAAAAAAAGAAAATAATAAATCCATAAAAGACTCAAGCAAGAGGCCTCAAGATTTTTATAACTCTGTGCAACGCAAGCGATATATCTATCGAGGACTTATATTAGCATAGAAAAACAATGTTTATACTCTATGGCAGTGCTTTTCCGGATGAACACGGGGAGGGTCGACGGGCGATATCATTTTCAAAATACTCGAAACGCGTTCACGGTCTTTCTGGCGTAGGAATTTATGAACGCTCGAAAATCTCGCTCGTGTTACTCCCTTCTTTATTATTTTACTCTTATGTATGTGTCTGTGTATATATATCTGCGAGGAGCTAGCGCAGCAGGGAGGTTGAGAGAGAGGGAGAGAGAGAGAGAGAGAGAGAGGATGGGGTTAAAGGGAGGAGAGGGGAGAGAGACTGTAATCTTAGCAAGCGACGTAAACCTTCAACTTTGAGAAAGGGTCCGCAAAACTTTTTGACGAGTATATGTCAAGTTAAGAGAGGATATCGCGCGCGCGCCCGCCTCGGTTCGCGGGGAAAAAATAGTCGGGGTTGGGGGAAGCGCCGCCTCTCTTTTTGCGCGCCCTTTTTTTTCGCAACCGATAGAATTTGGAAAACGGGGGGCGCCATCGCCAGTTTGTTATCCTGTAGACCTATTCTCTTAGCCCGTGTGGCGTATAAACGACGTGTGCACGTGTAACTTTCGCTGCTGCTGTGTATAGTATGCCCAGTCGCGCATAGCGCCAAGACAGAATAACAACTTTCGCTGCTATACAGAAAAGATGGCTCGCTTTTCGGTCTCTCGATAATATTGCGCTGAATTCACATAGTGGATAAACCCTAGCTTGTCCCCGAAATTTCTGCCTTCGCAACTGTTCGACATTTCAGCTCTATGTAAAATACTGCGCTTGAATAAATAAAAATGTATATAGGTATCAAAATTAGATGTAAAAAGCATGAATGCAAGAAAAGGCTATTTTTAACTTCTTGTTTTAAGTATGTAGTTTTGACATCTCTACAATGACTTAATTAGTCTCAAATTGATTTCAAACAGATATGAGTTACCAGACGAATATAACCATACAATATTAGATTGAAATACTTATCCAAGAAACAATTTTATCTTGGAATAACGCCATACCGTCCGGTATTATCTTAAAGATATCATTGCGATGGTACTCCGATATTTTGCAGATATTTTTAAAGATATTTTGTTAACATGTGCTTGTTGGGTATAGACTTTAATCATATAGTATTGCTAAAAAACATTATGTGAAAGCTTAACGGAAATACGACTACTTCCTATTTTAAAATGTGATTGAACGATTTTAATTATAGAGGCAACGATAGTATGATCATGGCGAGAACGCTTAATTTTTTCGGTGCGCAGCACATTATACTAATAAATTCATAAAGAATCTTCCAACTATTTTTCAATCACGTTTTTTTTATTATTCCATCGTGTAAAGGTGTGATATAATTCAGGAATATACACACTTTAACACCGATTCCTGCAATATCGTCGCTGGCTTTCATGCCATACAATCGTTATATGCATTCGTATTCTCATAATGCATTTCAAGTCAGCGAAAAGTTCTGAATATTTAAAAGTATGAAAAGCAGTTTTTCTCAGAAATTTATTAAAATTTACTAAAGTCATTTGATTCTTACCAAGAATTGCTACGTTCTATACAAAACTACTTTACAGTGATAATACAACGAATGAATAACGTGCAAAATTATGTTTAATATCACTTATAGTTTACAACAGAACTTTTTTTTTCTATGCGAAATAGAAAATGTTGTATGCTCCAGTTACTCTGCAGTTTGTTTATTATTATTGTTTTCTTCCTTTGTATTACGAAAGAGTGAAACCTATTATCTGCATTTTATTGGAGAATCCGATTATTAAGAGGTTTGTTATTTTATCAAATGCTTAAAAATAAGAGACGCGTGCCTTACGTCTGGTTATATAGAGGTGCAAAACATTACCATATGATCCGACTTGCTTTTTGTGCTTTGTTGGAACAACCTCTCGGCACGCCATCAAGATCGAATCACGCTGCGAGCGCACTGAAAATCATCGACTCTCGGGTGTGTCGCTGCGACGAGTTTGCAAGTTCAGTGCCGTGAAAGTCAATTGCGCTCGAAGGAACAGCTTTTCTCTCAAAAGTTATCGTCTTTTGCACCCCCCCCCCCACGTCTATTTTCCTTCTCCTCTTTTCTCTCCCTCTCTCTCTGTGGTGTAGTGCCCGAAAAAAAACGAACAAGATTGTTGCGCAATCTCATGGCTTTTTATGTGCAGAATGGCAGATCTTGGTTTGACATCTTCATAGAATTTGCAGTGACAAATGCAGTTGAACTCGTTTACCTTGTAGACAGAAGGTTACCTATTATCTCGTGCAGAAACATTCATCATTTTGGTATATAGTAATGAGAAAAATTCATTTCTAAATAAAATTCATGCAAATAATATTTGCAAAAAATTTTGTATAAAATATTATTGATTTTTTTTTTCATTCATGCTAAAATTTAGTTTCACCTAAGCTTGAGCATCTTATAAAACAGCGAGATTTATTTCAACAGAATCTTCTTACTTGAAATATTGTTTCTACCAAATACAAACATAATATTTTCATTTACATAGCCTTTTTTGTTGAAAATTTTACCTCCCCATATAATTCATTAACTTTTGATATTATGTATGAATACATATTTAATTATTTAAGTATCCATATTATAATGATTATACATATAATGAAACTTAGAATTAAATATCACTTCAATTTAATGTTATGGAGCTCATGTATCTTTATGATTTGTATTCATCAAATTTACCAACTTATAACTCAATAATTCTTTTGCTTAAAGTAAGCTTATAACACACCGAGAAAAGTAAATACAAGCCAGAACCTTTCTCGCAAAAATGCTACTGTTGAAGGAGTGACTTTATTATGAACGTAATATTGATCGCGACATGCTCGGCAAAAAGTATTTATTTTCTACGAACTCTCATTTCGCAAAAAAAAAGCGACTAGATGCGAAATTTCAAAATTACTTTTCGCGTGGAAAAAACGACGAGCAATTTATTTACACTCGTGTTCAAATTATCAGCATCCTTTTTACGCTACCCGACACATTTCGGGGATGGCTGAGAAAATCCGAAAACGATTATTTCGAGAGTCGCCGTATAAAGTTTACGATGGTCAAGTCGTTAAGGCTTTTTCTAGAGAAAAGTTTCGTATCGTGCGTCGCGTATGGCTAGCATCGGTCGTCTCTGTAAGCGTAACTGCTGCATGTTTCAAACTTTAGCTGATATACCACCAAAGGAATCTTCATTATTCACACTAAAATAAATGAATTTTGAATATTCAATGTAGATGGATATATTGTCAGTTTTTTTCTTCAAGATTCGGTCATTTTTAAATTGATATAAGGGTGGACTATGTTTCGTGATTTTAGTTAGCTAATCAAATACCATGTAATAAAGATGGATAACATGTAAAAACTCTTATCAGATGATTGCGTGACACTTTCTACATTAATTTTCAAAAAATTTTCAAAAATAAAAAAGTTACAACAGTTTAAATACGTGTATAGTGATACTTTTTGATTTTGAATATTAGTAGCCACGTATAAATAAACTTTGCTCCTATACAATTTTACTAATTTCAACTAAATTAATAAAAATGCAATAAGGTATTATCCAAATCACTGGAGAACATATTTGCACGCAAATACCCAATTATTCATGTTTCTATATATGAGCAGTTCGCATTTATTGTATTAAGTGATAGATAAAGTCTAACTTTTGTTAAGATATTAATAACTTTAAGGAATGCATAAAGTTACAAGAATTAATAATAGAAAGCGACTGTTCCTACTAGGGAAATGTGCAAAAATGCTACACCGGACGTTCCTAAAGATAAACGATCAACTTTTCTCATTCGAATGGCTGCAGGCGACCGTTGAATGAACCTGCCAAGAATCATTTACCCCCTCTGACTTCCTTTTATAATTAGTTAAGTTTGCATTCGATTCACGTATTCCCGTACAACTAAGTCCAAAGAGTTTTAAAAATTTATTTTAACATTAAATTAATCTGATGGTGGCATGTCATTTGCATGTAATTTTTTTAATATTTCATGAGAACCTAATATACTTCTCACATTAACGTTTAAATATTTCATGAATAATGAACATTATACGAATTATCAATGTGCACTAATCATATGAGTAAAAAAATGTGAAAAAGTAGATTTATAAAGACGTTTCTCTTTTTTCAATTTTAAACATGTATTTCTAAAACTTTTAATACAACTTGTAAGTTCTTAATATATTTATTGAAATGTACATTGATATAAATTTGAAAAGAAAACATTATGTGATGAAAAAGTAACATTTTCATTAGGCTTGCATGTAAAGCTTCAAATATCAATTTCACAAAACTGCAAAAAAGCCACAAGTAAAATTCGAATTAAAATTTTTGAGGTGGCTTGATAAATAATATAAGACAAGTCATTCGAAAATATTAAATTTCTGCATGCAAGGCTTGTCAGCTTCTTGCACTCATCAATTACAAACTAACAATCAATAAATCATTTTATTTTAATACAATTTTATATTCATTGGGAATAAAGGATGATATGAATTTTCTGAGAACAAACTTTTAAAACTCAAAAAGAGATGATAGACAATTTTTATAAATAAATATTTTATTCGCAATTCATTAAATGAAAAGAAATGGTACGTGTGCACTTTAACACGTAAATTTTTACTTTAATCTTTTAGTTGTATTTGATTTTTCATTCTGCAAGAGCTCGCAAAGACCTGCGGAATATTATGAAAATCTGACAACAAATCATAGGGCACCATTTAATCAATTGCTATATAAATGTCTTGAACGACTTTGGGAGCAGTTTTGCAGGAGAAAAGATAGGATTGAGCAGATCAGCCATTACGCAGGATATTCTCTCTTAACAGGTCTTGGCGACGATCTTTTCAGTGATTCTTTACACGAATTTCTTCGAAGAAGTATCTGCAAACATCCAATGAATCGCACTACAGTCAAGGCGTATTATTTTTAACAGTTTAGGATGATTGCCTCTATGTGCTTATAGTTGTTAAGCTTTTTACATTAAGGACATGTGCTACTAAAGACTACTACCTTACCGGTTCTTGAATTTAATGAAATATATAAGCATAGAGATTAATTTTAGGAAAAAAACTCTGTCATCATCTCGGTAATAATGCAAACATTAGGTGGTTCAAGTTTCATGAAAATCCATCCACAATTAAAAGAGATTTTTATCCTCGAAAATTTCGGAGATCATAATCACTGCGAATAACGTGAAAAATCTCTGTGAATCGTGGATGGAATTTCATGAAATTTGAACCACGTAATGTTTGTATCGTTACCGAGATGATGACAGAGAACTTTTTCCAAAAATTAATCTCTATCTTTGTATATTTCGTTAGATCCAAAGCTTAGGAATCTTTCCGGCCATAGCACATCCCCTTAAATTCGTGTTTTAATAGACACGCGATCTTTTCTGCAGGATTGTTATAGTCGATATTTTTAAAGGACGATTTTCAAAAAAGGTTGAACAACATAGCGCTCGGATCATGCCAAAAGCAGGAATAATTTAAAAGGGATTAGCATTATCATTTTTCAAGTTATAGTTTGAGAGCTATTCGATACTGGGAAAAGTCCGGAAATTAGTTGTGTTGCTGTGATTCCGCGTATCATCCAAGGTCCATAATGAGAGTTATTCGTCAATTTTTCAGTGGCGCTCGACTTCTTTGTTATACAAGTGGGTTAATGGTGTCGTCGAACTTCCGGAAGCGATTTTCTCGAAGCATGTGAAGTGAGGATTAGCAGTTTATCTCCGCGCAGCGAGTCGTTCATTTTAGAGCCATACATATTCTCACGTATATACACTCGCTGCCGCGTCGCACACGTTTTCGTCGACTGTTTCGCCAAACTTTGCGGTGATATCTATAAGCTACTTCAAATATGAGAGATGACTGGCTTTAGTGAGGGAGAAAAATCAATTGACAACTATTGATATGGCGAAAAAATTCGCGCTCTCCTCAGCTACGCACCAGCTCTCTCTCACTCTCTCTCTCTCCATACCTTTTTTACACCGCAATACTTTTACCAATCCTATACGCTGTCTGCAGGGAACAAAGATATTGAACATTTTCACAAGAATTCACGTAAGACGAAAATATATGAATTCTTATGCTCTTTCAACATTTAATCTGCGGAAGAAGTATACATAGAAGAAATATTACAAGAATCTTTGATGTATGCAAATATTATCTTTGAATTATTATAACATATATATTACGCACATGACACAGGCTTTTTTTAAAAATATCTTTTCCAAATATTGGTCAGATTTCCATATGAATCCACGTCGCTTTCCCAAAACGAATTAGAATCGGAATCTCGAATGGGTAACACGAGGGATCCGCGCTAGACACGTATTCACAAGGAGATTTTTTCAGCGCGCGCAGACACCACCCAATGTCAATGTTGGGCGCCAAACTCCCTCGGTGGTGGTGGCGGTGCGGCGGTGCGGCGGTGGCGTGTTGGCGGTGCGGCGTATAAGGACGACTCTGCAGAAAAAGAAAGGCAGAGGCGCGCGGGGCAGATCAATATCGGAATCGAATACCAATTGGGCCGTAGGAGGGTCGGGGGGATACTTGAAAGTCTCTCGGAAGGTCACGACGTACGATCGGTGCTATGCGACTGTCCGCAGGACGAGATGAACTAGTTGCGGATAGTTCGCAAGGGGGCAGGGTCGAACAACTACTTCGGCCGCGCACTCTCTAGACACTTTACAAGAAATTTCCAGGAATCGACCAGCACAGGAGGACTCGAGCCGCCGCTATAGTTGAGGAGAAGACAGTATATGTACACGCGTCGCATATAGTTTATTATTCTACCTCGCGATAAAGCGGACCTACCCAATTCCCGACTATAGGCGAATTTAATAACCGAAGAGCATGTCTCGCTCTCTCCCACCCACCACCACACCACACCACACCACCGCATACCACGTCTCTCTCTCTCTCTATCCGCCTCTCTGCTTCTCTCTCTCTATCCGCCTCTCTGCTTCTCTCTCTCCTCTCTCTCTACCCCCCAGCTTCTCCCTTTTATTGCGTACATGGCACAAAAGAAGAGAGGGAGTAAAGTCCGCGCGCAGTGATCGAATTTCTATTCTCTGTAGCTAACCGACCGAGATTTGCCTCGTTCCCGTGCACAGTATATAGCAGTATAGCCGGGAGACTCCCGGTCGATTTTACATTATAATTTGTCATTCCATCCTCTGACTTTTCTCTCCGGTTTTTCATCAGACGCGAGAGCATATCCACCTCTCCCGGTACATGCATACATAAACATTATGATGGCGGCGTATACAAGGCAATTCGCATCATCATCTTCGTGCATCCTCTCTCCCTCTCTCTCCTGCTCTCGCTTGCTCCCGCGCTCGGGCCAATGTTCGTAATAACTTGCACACCGCAACGAATCGATCGTTGCACAGCATTGGACGATAATAACGGTCAAGCGGCACCCGAGAAGGGAGAGAGAGAGAGAGAGAGGGAGAGAAAGAGAGAGAGAGAGAGAGAGAGAGAGAGAGAGAGAGAGAGAGAGAGAGAGAAAGAGAATGACTATAGTGAGATCGTGAATTTGAGCTATCGCTAGTTACTGTTCTTCAGTGATTTGATGCACTATTTTCGGTGAGGAGCATCTATGCGTGGATTCGAATTACCGTACGAGGAGCACCGCGAGAAAGCCCCAAAGAGACAGAGGGAAAAAGAATTTGGTCATTTTCGTCGTTGTCGGAGGCGATAGCGTAAAACGGATACTGCACAGAGAGAAAGAGAGAGAGAGAGAGAGAGAGAGAGAGAGAGGAGCAGCGTGACTCGCGAAGAGTGGAGCGCGTGCGTTCTACGCGCCGAGTTCGTTGAACCTGAAGTCAAGAGATCGCTATTCGAAAATTCGCTATCTCTGGTGAATCCAATGCTCTCTCTCTCCCTTTCTCGGTTCCCTTGCCCTCTTTTCCAGTCCTTCTTTCTCATCTCTCTTTTTCTCTATTCCCTTCTGCTGCATCTTTATACGTTCCCCTGGAAAACATGCATATCCCGATACTTTTCGTTTACCGTAGGCTCTTAGAGGCCATATCAACCTCGCAACCACAATCAACGCAACATGCCAACGCTCATATTCAGGACTCTCAAACAGAGTAAATTAGGGAGAGTGAGTAAGAGTCCCGTTATCTGATTATATTTATTTATATATGCAACTTTACGTGTACAGTACATGTACTAAACGCTCGAAATACGGGAAAAAATCTTTTTGATCGATTATGCGAGTGTTAAATTTTGATCTCTCGCGAAGTATAAGCGGCTACGGAAACCACGAGGAATAGGGCACAACCAAAAAAGAGATGTAGCGGAAGCCAAGCCCTCCGGCTCTTTGCCTCCAGTGGGAGCAAAGTGAGAGAGAGAGAGAGAGAGAGTGTGAGAGAGAGAGAGAGAGAGAGAGAGAGAGAGAGAGGAAAAGATGTAGAGAGAGGATAGAGACATATCGGAGTGTCGTCGTCGTCGTCGAGCTCGCACGAGAGAGGAGCATTGCTGCCTCTACTGCCGCTGCTGCTGGCGCGAATTCCTCTGTGTATGTAACGCGGAAAGAGAGAAGGATGGAAGGGATGTGAGGATTGAGGGAGGCTGTGGCGCTGGCATGGAGAGGGAGAGAGAGAGAGAGAAAGGGATTTCACAGAACGTGTATATATACGCGATGGAATGGTTCGAGATGGGCTGCTGGTGCTCTCTCTCGCGAACGCGCGCCGCTGAGAGTGTGTGTAGTGGGGCAGGGTCGAACTCATGGACGAACGAGCCGACGGATAGGACGGCTGGCGCCTGTACTCAGATCGATGCACGTGGCTCCAGCAGGGCGCCGCTCTTCGTACATCTCTCTTTCTCGTCCTCCTCCTCCTCATCCTCCTCCTCCTCACCCGCTTTATTCCTCCAGTTCTTGACTCTTCTCTCTCTCGCTTCCACACTCCCGCTCTCTCTCTCTCTCTCTCTCACCGCGCACCCCCGCTCTCTCGTATAGTCCTGTAGTCGTCGTCGTACTAGTTCGTTCCGCTCTCGCTCCATCCCAGCATATAGCAGCGTTATACTCTCGCGCAAGGATCTGCGAGTAGCGAGAGAGAGTGTGTATGTGTGTGTGAAAGAGAGAGAGAGAGAGAGAGAGAGCGAGATAGAGATGACTTTTCTAGCTGCTCTTCTCCTTTGCGCTCTCTGGCTCAGAATTCGCCCTCTTCGACCATTTCCCTCTCTCTCTCTCTCTCTCTCTCTCTCTCTCTCTCTCTCTGCCTCTCTCAGTCTGCCTCCGTGCGATTTGTGTATAACTGTTTCGCCTGCTCTCAGGCTTAGCGTTAGTAGAGAGCAAGTGAGCAAAAGGGGCTTGCTTTTTCCCCTTCTTCTTCTTTCCCTTGTTCTACCTCGTCTACTCCTACTTCTTGCTCTCTTTCTTCTTCTTCTTCTTCTTCTTCTTCTTCTTCTTCTTCTTCTTCTTCTTTTTCTTCTTCTTATTCTTCTTCTCATCCTTTTTCTTCTCTTGTTCTGCCTCGTGTCCTGCGTATATGGAGGATCCTCTCACCAGGTCGCATGGCACGCTATCTCGGGTTAGAGTAGTATACGCCCAGACCACTAGGTAGCCTTACACTTTTTGGTAATGTCTACGAGGAGGCGAAAAGAACACGTGTGCCATAGTGTATGTGAGCATATATATATTAGAAGCAGCACTACTAGCACGATTATCACGACTGTAGCACGACTATAGTATAGTGCAGCACCACTCCTTTCTCTTTCTCCGCTATAGCGAAACGCTGCGTACCACGACGTCTACTTTGCAGATAGCTTGACTCTGCAGCTCGCGCAACGGACGCCGAGCGAAGAGAGAGAGAGAGAGAGAGAGAGAGAGAGAGAGAGAGAGAGAGAGAGAGAGGAAGAGAGAGAGATGGTGACATGGAGAGCGAGCACAAGAAAGACAGCATCAGATGCTGCAGGAGCTGCTGGTAGCTAAAGAAAGTAAAAGAAATGCAAACAGGGAGGACATGCGCGGACTTCGATAACTTGCTACACTTTCCTACTTGCGCTCGAGCATTGTTATATTCTGCGAGAGACCGATGAAAGAAAGACTGTAGCAGCCTCCGCCGCCGTCGCGCAGAGAAGAGAAAAGACACGAGAGAGAGAGAGAGAGAGAGAAAGAGAGACTAAGAGAAAATGAACTTGGCTGTTTCCAGAGCAGCTAGCCAGCCAACACCGACAAACTCCACACGACTCTAGCCGCACGAGCTCTACTCTGCGCGTATACATATATTCCTGCGGAGAATCACTGATCGCAGGACCGCGTGCACGCAGCCGTCTGTCCGTCTCTGATCCTCTCCCATCTTACTCTATATTCTGCGCCACCACGGAGCGATCGGTAAACCTTTTGCTCCCGCAGCTCATCTTCTGTCCCGTCGGTATATTACGAAGATTGCACAGTCTTGGCGAGTAGCAGCGAAATACCCTGGCGTAGAGATTTTTACGCGCGTGCGGCAGCAGCAGCGTCGGCGAGGTGATGATACTGCACGCGCCCATCCCCACATGCGTCCGTCGCAGGCGCGGAGAGCTGATCGCGCGTACCAGCAACGATCCGAGCGACGATGCTGATTTTGTATACGCACGCGCTTTCTGCCGGTGGTATAATCAAGCTTTTTCTACATTAATTCTACATATCGTCGTGATGGTATATCTTAATTGCTTCGGTATATTTATACCGGATTCATTTGAATAATCTTAAACGATCTTTCTTATGTTGAATGAATAACATGGTTTCAAAGGAAAGCTTATCGTCTCTACTTTTGATGTGCATATCTTACAACATTCACTACTATGTACGTGTTGGCCTTGCTATATAAAAGTTTTAAAACAACCATGATTTTTCAAGCATTTAATTAAATGGGCGTTAACTCGGGTCCTATGACCTATTGGTACTAAACACTAAGGTCTCACATTTGTTGCACACATTAAACAAGGAAGTTTTTCAAATACTATTATAATAAGGATTGAGAGAAATAGAATATGCACCAGGAAGGTATTTGTGTCGCGATAATTGTTTGACAAAGAAATGTAGATGTTATCTTGAAATGTAGGTATATTAATAGTTGGCATACCAATATAAAATATTTCATATTAATAAGTCACGTAAACTATTAACATTCGTACACTTGAAATTATCTTTTAAGAAGTCCTACAGTGAGCATACATAAAACTATATATCAAAATATGAAAGAAATTAGTGTCGCGCAACATCCCAATTATACAGCATATTGCAATATAAAGTTTTTGAAGTACAAAAAGTCTGTTCCGCAAGATAGGAATAAGACTTATTTGCTTCCCGCGCTCGAACGTACATAAAGAGGCGAAAAAGTGGCAGCAGCGAAGCTGCACATTAATTGATGCGTACCGTACCGCGCAGATTAGCTCGAGCGGTATTTCTCGCTCTTTCTCTCTCCTTGAAAATATTATTCCAGCCAAAAGAAGGGAATATAAAGGCGTTGCGAGCACACACACAGATTCTCGGCTCCTCTGCGTCCCGTCACTTATACGGCGTTGGCGCGTCGTCGAGAATCTTTTGTGAAATTTCATCGAGAGGCATCATCAGCCGCGCGGTGACGCTTTTTTTCCCGCCTGGCGTTCACAGCTCTCCTTAAAGTTCGGGTTGCACACGCGCACACTGCGCACGTTCTCTCAATCGACGCGGCGAGATCGACACGACGGGGCGCGACTAAAAAAATCGGGGAAAATGGAGAAAAGGCGATGCGCAGAAGTGCAGCGGTGCGGCGAGCAAAAAAAAAGCGCTTTACAAACACGTTCAGCGTCGTCGTCCGCATGAATGAAAAGATAAAGGTGCAGAGCTGGTGACAGGAGGGTGGGAGGGAAGGAGGAGCGGGAGACGAGTAGGTAGTCGAGTTCTTCGCACTCTCTTAAGTAGCTACTCTTAGACGAGCCTGTACTGTGTACATGTATGCAAAGGCGTACGGGATTAACACACACATGCTCGGCTCAGCTCTCTCTCTCTCTCTCTCTCTCACTCTCTCTCTCTCTCTCTCACTAGAGGCTGTCTGGTCGCCCTGTCTGAAGTGCCTGAACTATACCTGCAGCGGCTTAATTCAAGCCCGTACGTACAGCATCACGGCGGCGGAGTAAGAGGGGGAGGAGGAGGTGACGCGCGCGCGCGCGCGGGCACGATTCTCGCGCCTCGACTCACTTGAACGGCGCCCCGTGCGTGCACCGACGACGAGCTCTATAGTAATTCTTCTCGCCCGCAGCAGCCGGGGGCTCTGTATACGTGAGCTGCTGCTACTACCGGTAGTGTGGAGGGGAGGGGGGGGGGG
>UELV01175791.1:0-15000 GCA_900490015.1 Megastigmus stigmatizans | reverse complement strand
TCTTCCGATTTCACTTGTTGCGCTTTGAAGTCTCTCGAACCTCTCGGCTTGCGCGTTCCATATATACACATCTGCAGCACATGCAGAGAGCGATGCACGCGGAGCTCGCCGCGGCAAGCTGACCTCCATTCCCCCAGTTCGCTTAATCATTCCCTTATACTCGGAAGCTTGTCGATTAATATCCGATCCATCCGCTGCAGCTCTTTCACTTGCAGTGCTGCGCTAGAGTTCCTCATCCGCATCGAGCCGGCGCTGCTCTCTGCCCTCCCGAGCACGTGCAGCATCTCTCTTTCTCTTTCTCTCTCTCTTTCTGCCCGTGTACACACGTCCTCCCACTCGACGATCGTCCACGCTGTATCTACGATGCATTGCACACCGCTGCGGCAATCTTTTGCTCTCTCTCTCTCCCTCTATATGTGGCGGATAATTAATAGGACTCTTAATTCGGTAATACGTCTGCATGGCGTCCGCGCGCGTGGACGTGGACGTTCCTGCTATACGGGACTTTAATGGCGGAGGGAGTTTAGACCTCGGATTCATCTGCCGGGCGCGACACTCGACCGGACTAAGAGAGAGACAGAGAGAGAGGCAGCAGCTCCTCTTAATGGCGATAGTTTAAGCTTAATGGGCAGGCGGAGGGAGAGACCGAGAGCTAAGGGAAATTGAGTGCAAGGCGACACGCTCGCTGACAATGCGCGCCGCCGTTCCGCCGTCGCAGACTTGCTTCGAGTCGCACGCAGCAGCCACTGTCTCGAAGCTAATAAGCCTAGGCGAGTAGCCAGTCTCTCTCTCTCTCTCTCTCTCTCTCTTTCTCTCCAGTGCAATGTATGTGTGTGTGTGTGTGTGTGTGTGCGTGTGTGTGTCGGTATGTGTACTGTCCTTGATTCGTCAGCCGCCAGCGCGCGTTTTCCCTTCTGCTGCAGTAGCACTAGCCTAGACCAGCCGTTTCGGCTAGGCTAATTTTCTAGGCGTGTATAATGAGCGCGAGCGCGCGCGCGATACTCTATGGGAACGAAACCTGCTATTGCTCAGCCGACCATTCGCTTAAAATTCAGCTCTCGTGGATAGCGAGAGTTGCTGCCTCTGCTGCCGCCGCCGTTGCTGCTGCTGCTGCACTGCTCTGCACTTTCTACTTTTCGTATAACACCAGAACCGCGCGGCGCTCTGCACTTGACCCACATGTGTAATTAGTGGATTCGCTGCGGAATGCCGTGAAAAAGTGCGCT
Source organism: Megastigmus stigmatizans (assembly GCA_900490015.1). Lineage (NCBI taxonomy): Eukaryota > Metazoa > Arthropoda > Insecta > Hymenoptera > Megastigmidae > Megastigmus > Megastigmus stigmatizans. Next base: position 13,774 of record UELV01175791.1, on the reverse strand, counting down.
ACGGGCTTTTTTTCCTCGACCTGGAGGTGGTAAAGAGTAGAAAAGGCATCGAGCTGGCGTGCAGGCTTCATTCTTTTTTCGGAGAAAAATGAAGAGAAGCGAAAGAGCTGAATCCCTTTTCTCCGTAAGGCCTGAAGATATGTAAACTAGGCTTATTCGAGGGAGCTCAGCGAGGATAATAGGAGCGAGCGCGTATAGAGCGAGGCTCGAATATTCGCATTTCGCAGCAGAGAGCGAGGGAATTCCGATGCGCTGCTACTGCTGCTACTACTGCTGCTGGTGCTCGCCGCGGCTCTGAAATTATACTCCACTGGCGGCGAGGCATGCAAAACGCACCGACGCTGCCTGCGCGAGAGCAGCGCGAGACCGGTACGAGAGGGTGGACGCGACTACCTATGCCGAGCGAAGGGATAAAGAGAGAAGCGGAGAAGGCTGCGCAGAGTCGCTTCTTTCTTTTCGACTTGATCGATTGGAACGAAGGGCGATCGTTAGCAGTGCGCAGGGCAGCGAGAAGCGCTGATGCAGCAGCAGTAGCTATACTACCTTTTGAATTAACCTGCGCCCGGGAGCTGCAGGAGACTATGTATATATACTCCTGTGAATAAATGCGCCGGAGCGAGGAACCAGAGGAATATAGGGCCGAAAGAGAGAGAAAGGCGGAGGGTCAGTGACTCCAAGGGGATATTGTCGACCTTTCGTCCGTCTCTCCCGCGGCCTTGCTTCTTTTTTATTCTCCAGCTCTCTCTCTCTTTTTCAAAACTTTACTCTCGAAGCGCTTCGGTATATATACCGAACTTGTAGCTTCCCCCCCCCCCCTTTTTTTTTGTTCGAACTTGACGCCGTGTGTGTGTGAGCGCAAGTTATTATATCGAATGAATTTATGTATTTGCAATTTTGCCAGAGCGCGAACTCGCGCGCGCGCGCGCGCAAATAAGTGCATAATCTTTATGCATGAATACGAGGTAAATGCCTTCCCTCTTCTTTTTCTGACAAATGTTTGTATACCCGAGCCTTAAAAACTCCTCTCCGCGAACCAAAGATTGGCTGGTGCAGAGGAGCAAAATTTACGGGAGGTGTGCAACTCCTCACGCTACCTTAGTGCACCAAATTAAGTATCGAAAATTATCGCCGCTGCTGCGGATAATTGCGAAAACTAGATTTCTGAACTGGGAATCCCATGCGGAGATCCTCATTGAAAGCAGCGCAAGGGCATGTCGGAGTACTCGTTTTTACCAGCAATTATCGGTGCTAACTTAATCAAAGTTTTCTCTAAAACTAAGTACCTGCAAATTCACATGAAACTTTGCATGATTATTAATAATGTATATCTATAGAGAAAGGGGGGATTACTAATCAACATAGGATTAAATATAAAAATCTATTATTTTTCTTGTATAAACAAAAATGTTGCACCAACTAGTTCAAAAAGAACTGTAAGATGGCGCTGCTAAAAGTGTTTTTTTTTCTTCTCAGAAAATAATACGGCATTTTCTGTAAAAAGAAGTAGTTATTCAGTTAAAAGACAATAATGCGCTCCAAAACTTCTATAGTGTCTAAAGCATGCAATCAAAGTTTTAAAGCGCATTAATGTCTTTTTATTGAGAAAAAAAATTAATAAATGATCTTTATTACGATTACAATTGTGGACAACAATTATTTTTTACAGAAAGTCGCACTATTTGCTGAGAAACAAAAAAACACTCTTTAACTGCAGTGGTATCTGTCGGTAAAGTAGAGTACTCCGACGTCCTCTTAAATTGCATTCGTTTATAAAAATGTTGACCCGAGTGCATTGCTATCGGCCGTATAAATTTGCATGTAGGCAAACTTACGAGCGGTAGAAACAATGCGAGTATACAAGATATAATAAATAATCATAAAGGAGCCAGTGCAGGCGAGAGAAAGAAGAAGGCAATCTCCTCGTTTCCGGGACACGTCGCTGAGCCATGCACGCGGCGGAGGTGCAAGGTGTACACGCTGTACACGCTGTACACGCCGCGCGATATAAACTGACGTCTTATCTGCAATGAAACTAGTCGCGTCCTCTGGCGCAGCCTTGCGCCTTTTAACCCCGGCACAGGCCAGGCAGAAAGGTTGCAGCAACAGATACAATAAAGCACGATCGCAGCGTCGGCGGCGTCGGCGGCGGCGGCGGCCTCGTGAGTCCGCTAACCTCCTTAGGCAATAAAGACGACACGTCGAGCGTGAAGCGATTAGAGCTTATATATATATATGCGTCAAAATAACAACGGCGCCGCAGCGATCGCACACACCTACATATACAGACGCACGCGACACGACCGGATGCGCTAGCGAAGAGATAAGAATCCACCGCACCGTATATGTATAATACAGAGTTTGTTCTATGCAACTATGTCTGGAGCGTCTGACCGAGTGAGCCGATAACGAGACTCATTAAACATATATACTCCACGACAATTTGACGCTTCCTTCTCTAGCCTTATTAACGATGCCTGATCTCGACGCTAAGATCTGTCCCTTTGAAAGAAAGTTGCTTAGTTCGTATGTGTGTTATTCGTGTGTGTCGGTTTGAATCGAACGAAATTCTGCGCTGCGATCGTTTCGTAGAAACTTGAAATGGCGTGATTGTGGATTAGGTTGGAAACGAGGTATATAACGAGCCAAATTGACGGTTATTATATAGACTCGTTTTGTTTGTTTTGCGACTTGGACTAATGTGCATTGTGTCGAGTGCGGAGGATTATTTTTGTACACACTGCGCACCAGGAAGGGCTTATGTAACAGACGCTTTGCGCAAAAACGCTGGATCGTTGTGTTTTAATAATAGATTTTCAACCGGTTAATGCGTACCTTTGCAGTGCAGCATTAAATTTGAAAATTAAGACCCGAGTCAAAATATTTGCGTTGCCGCGGCCGCGAGTACAATGTTCAACACGTGCATTACACAACTATAATTGCACGAGAATTTTTCGGACATGCAAACATTAACCCGCCATTTGTTATCGATTTTAACATACGATTTATCGGCTATACGAGAGAATGCAAAAACAAATACTTATATACGCACGATTTCGTGAGAGTCTTATACGTATCATATTATTGTAGTAAGCTAAACACAATTGAGCAGCCGCCTTACTGAATTTTTAACACAAACTCACAAATGTGCATATTTATGTAATAAATCCCAACACGTTCGGTCGATTTGAGGGTAGACAATACGCATGCGAGAGACAGAGAGCACCGCTTCGGTAGAGCGAGAGCCGAATTATTATTCCGAGAAGCAATTTTTTCTTTATCAGCCTTATTGCACCCTTTCCGAGAAGGTCTTGACCGATGTACAGGTGCCGGTACCACAGGGCCAGTCATCATCGGCTTCGTGCCAGATAAAAATGACCGAAGGAAAGAAAAAAAAATATTGCCGAGAGAGCGGGAGAGAGAGAGAGAAAACGTGAGCGAGGTTTGGAGTGCCGTATATACAATGCGGCTCGAGCTGCTATCCGTCCGGCTCGATTTTTCTCTCGCTCACATCTACTAGCGCTTTTATATATTCGAGAAGAATATGGCTCGCTCGGGGGTCTCTCGTCTCGGTGAATATGAAGATCATAAATTCAAGGCGAAGGCCGGAGAAAATCGACAATAGCAGTAGCACGAGCTGCTCCCGAGCTCAAGGACACGCGCGCGACGATCTAAAGATGCCCTCGCAGAGATGCTGAAGCGCGTCTCCCACTTAATACACCGATTTTTTCCCCCTGCATCCTTCCTCATAAGCAGCTCCGCACCACTCGGTTTTTTTTCTTCCTCCGATCGTCTGTTAAAATTTTTGGCGCGCACAAAAAGCCGCTTCGCGGCCGGCTGCACTTTTATCTCTCTCTTCTCCTCCCTTTTAGCCTCTCTCGACATCTTTATTTTTCGCTCTGCATCAGCAACAGCAGCAGCAGCAGCAACACAGGCTTTGCGGTAGTCATCGTTAATTTCGACCTTAAAAGCTTTTTAAAGCGGAGGAGCGCTGCTCGGCCATGCGTCGAACACATCTCGTATGGCAAAACGGCCAATTTATAAAGACGTTTTTAATAAGTGCGAGTCCGTAGCGAGCTGCGACTTCCTATAGAGCACATAATATGCTGCCCGAACTCCATAAAGTGCAGGCGGTGGCCGCGACCGAATCATTTTCAATAATCGCGAGGCGGAGCAAGGGATCCAACAATGGGGCTGCTCAAGTATAGCGGGCCTCGCGGCTCAAAATTATTACGGGGAGGCGAGGAGGAGGAGAGAGAGAGAGAGAGAAAGAGGGAGAGCGAGAGAAGAAGCGACAATGGATCAGCGGGGGATAAATCAGCTGAATTGTAACGAGCAAAAACGTTAATAGGTCCTCAATTACGCGGCGGTGCTGGCCGGTTTGGGTACACGGCAGTGTATGCAGCGCCGCTCTCCTCGCGTTCTCGTTTTTCAGCGTCGCTTGGCACTCGAGCGAGCGTATATACGGTGTACTATACAACGAGCGACTGACAACGCGCGGCTCGATTCACCGAGCGATCAGCCCCGGAATGCCCAATCGCACGTACCTCAGGGTCACCATTGACTCCCTTATAAGGAAGGATCTCGACGCGCGCGGGCGCAGCTGCTTTTTAAACTTCCTCTTCTTGTTCTTTTAAACAACAACGGAGAAAGAGAGAGAGAGAGAGAGAGAGCCAAGTGCGATATTCCGGAGCTGGAATGTTTGCTGTTTATTTCGCTTCTCCTTTACGTATTACGTGTCAATCCGTTTCTCGGAACGAGATTACGAGTATTGAGAGAGAAGAAAAAAAAAAGAGCCGAGCGAATTCTTTCTTTATTCGTGTATATAAGCGCAACCAGTCTCGGCTTTACAGCCTCGTGTCTCTTTATTAACGGTTACACACTATTTCACGTCGACAATAATAAAACGATCAGAAAAAGTTATACCAAGTCTTAATGAGACGATTCGCGTGTGCCAGCGCGTACGGGACCCGCGAGTATAATTAAACTAAAAAAGAAAAAAAAGAGAAGAGGTAGCGATCTTGGCCTCTAATCAGCTGCAGCTCGGATGGCTGTTCGCGCGAGTGCGCCTATATAATGAAGGTTTCGCTTAAAATTCGTTTCACGAAATTCAATTAAGCTGCGCGAAAATTGTGCGTATGTGTACAGCTGGTACGTCTCGAGGCGCGTTTGAGCGGTCAAATTAAAATGTTTGATACGCCGTTCTTGCTTTCAGCATCTCTCGGCTGGCTCGCCTTCGAAGCCTTCCGTATTAATCATCCTGCTGCGTACGTTTTGCTTTATTACTCTTTGCGCGCGAGAGCGAGAGACAAGCTCTTTTGTTGGATTTTTAAATAAAATAGATACTTCTTGGACGAACAGTCGTTACGTAGAATAATGCGATTCCGAAGAAAAAAACTAATTATACGCTACAGAAAATTATCTTCATTTAATCTTGGTGTTGTGAGTGTGGAAAAAAGAGCGTGGAAGAGTCACGATATGAACGGCCAACGAAAAGCCACAAAATTTTCCAGACGAACGGAAATCTTTTTTTTTTCCTTAGCTTTGATTACAGTCGAGATACCGAAAAAAATTCGCAGACCTATCGGGAATCGATCAGTGTTGTCGAGCTCTTCGTTTGCATGATGTAACGCCTGGAGAATCACGCATTGAAAAAAATCTTTTGAAACGTAAAAAAAGGTTCGATGAGAGACACTCGTGATCCAGGTTACATGTACGCCAGCAGCACGCGAGCCCCACTCGATGTTATTTTCTTTAGATGAGCATCTGATTGTCTCTCGATATTATCGTCGACTCGAATTTGTTTTTTCCTCTTGTTACATTTTTAAAGTCGCGCGAGCGAATATTTGCCGTCCGAGCATAATTCAAGGTATAATTGCGGGTTTGCTGGACGATACAAATGCCTGTATAAATTTAAAATCTTATCACATTTTTCAATGCGCAACATCTTCTTGCCGTGCATTTTTATGTGCGCGCGCGGATAAAACTCGCGCAGGCAAATGATTCAACATTTCTGCTGTATAAAATTTTTTCTTCGCATTCCCGCAGCGCTAACAAAACTACAAACTTAATCGCTTGTTTTTATTTAGTCGTTTCTCATTATTTTTCACTTATCCTCAATAACGCAAAGCCAGCAGCAGATATTATTAAGGCAAACTGGAATACCGTGAAAAAAGTTGTTTTCCGGGCAGCTAATAAGGCGTCAAGGACAAAAGCGAAGAGAGGAGAAAAATAAATTGCCAGACTTTTTTCAGCGACATTTTACGGCGCACACGCGCGAGCGCGCGCAGGAGCATCTCTCGAAAATTGATTAAAAATAATTATCTCTCAAAAATGCTTATTAAAGACGCAGAGAACTTGGAAAAAATGTAACATCCAATTACGAATTATATTAAAATTGAAAAGATTTTAACGGCATCGCGCGGTCCGTACGCGCGGCTCGTACACACAACTACACGAGAAATTAAATATATGCTAATTAGTCGTTTAAAATTCAGTCAGAGAAAGAGAGGAGTATCTGGTTGCGCAAGACAGCAGCAGCAGCAGCAGCAGCAGCAGCACTGGTATAGGAGTGAGTTGAAATGGGGGCGGGGAGGCGAATCAGTCTCGTATAACGTAAACGTTAAAACGTAACATCATCGCGGTCACTACACTATATGGACGCGGACCAGCTCTCGCGAGTGCATATAATCAGGATAAGGTCTCTGTATACGCAGCGTAAACGTGTATGAGAGCTGTTCGATAGATCGTTATCAGGCGAGTCGCGCGCGTGAATTAAAGAATCGTCGAGCGTATCGTTAAGGGGAGCACGAGCCGAGTTATGTCACGGGGTAAAATAAGAAGAGGGGGAGCAACGAAAAAAACAGTGAAAAAGGAAGGGACAGAAAGAGCTGCTGCTCGCGGTCGTTGTCCTTTTTCGCTCGCGCTGCGATCTTAATGGCGCCTTAAATTATCCTCGCGCTGCGAAGCCCCGCGATCGTGCAAAAAACGCGGATGTAAAGGCGTACGTGCATATAAGAGGCTTATAAGAGAGCGAATGCGGCGCGCCGAACTCGCGACGCCGCCACTGCAGGAGGAAGGGGAGAAATTGAGGAATTCGACGAATAACGAAGGAAGCATCAGGGCATGCGGTCCTGATGCGGTACATACTATACCCCTATCGCTTCCGATATGCGCACCTCTCTCTCTCTCTCTCTCTCTCTCTAGTTGCCGCTATTCACCCAATCCATATAGACTCGCGGCTCTCTTTTTTTTAACGGATTCAAAGAGAAACGCATTTCTTTCTGCATACCCCTGAATGAGAGCGAAATTGCTTCGTATGCCCCGCGTTTATTGCGTGCAATTGCAATTTACGAGCTTGGAAGATGCAGGTCTTCTGATTTCAGACTATCTGTATTTTTTTATGCGACATACGGGATAAACTAATACAGATTGGCCACAATGACGAGTATATAAAAAGCAAGGATGGACTCAATGTTAAAACAATTTTTGCAAGTGTGAGAGGACATAACATTTAGAGTTTTGCGGACATAACTTGTAGAGTTTTCAAAGAAGGTAAACAAGCTGTAGTATAACAATGCATAATTATAGCGGAGTCGACCCCCAAGAGTTTAAGAAAGTCCAACTCCCACGACAATGTCATCATCGGTTCGGTCAATCTCGAAAAACGAGCCAAACAAACAAAGGAGGAATTTCCCGTACACGCAAATACGCACCGTAACGTATCATCATCGTAAAAAAAGGCAATTTCGAGGCCCATGGCTCGGATAAAGGAAGGTTCGATCGAGGAGCACACGGCCCGAGATTTCGCGGTCCCCGTACATACAGACGTGCACAGGCGTGGAGAATCCCGGAATATTCGGACCCTCGTCATTTGGCGCACATAATATCGCATCTGCAGCGCGAAGGAGAAGGAAGTACAAGTAAAGAGAGAAGGATCTCGCTCTGGTAACGGGTCTGTGTTCTCCTCTCTCTCTCTCTCTCTCTCTCTGCAGGGCTCAGACGTTGGCCCGGCGCCTTTGACCGCTGCTGTTGCTGCTGCTGCTGCTGCGATGCCATCGTTAAGAAAGGTTGGCGCGCGCGAGCTACGCAATTTGCTCGAATTAGCCGCACGTCGTCGGCAACCTACCCGCTATATGTATTATATATAGAAAGACCAGGCAAGCGGTCTCGCGGGAAGAGACTGAACTCTACGTGCTGCTGTAGAGAGAAAGAGTGGAGATGAGAGGAGAGGAGAGGAGAGGGAAGCTGTTGTGCGCGATGACTTTACGACACGCATAAGTTACGCGGGAACGGGACAGCCAGCTTTTCTCTCTGTGTTCGCGAGCGTGTGTGTACGTGTGCGCCGAGAGACGCGGTATTCGCCCCGGGGGCAGTGAAACGATAGAATGCAGAGAACGAAAAAGCAGCGAGATTTCGCTAAATCTAACGAGCTGCTTGAAGTTTAATGCCGCGACGCAGTAGTCCCTCCGCGCGTGCACTGTTGTACCTACCTACCTATACGTACCGAGAGCCAACGGCTGACCTTAATTTCGCGATGCGCTTCTCTCTCTCTCTGTGTGTATGTGTGTGTGTGTGTGTGAGTGTGCGAGCAGCGAAGTGAAGCACACGACAAAAAGTCGACTGATTATACGCTCGGCGAAAATGTTATATACTCGCCGGCGATGATTGAATATCGCGGCTTCTCTCTGCTCGCACTGCAGAGGCGCGGGGATAATAAAATCATCTCAGCCGCGCGGATGATTGCGAAAAGTTTGAAAATTTTCTTGCGCATTAATAATCTATACATGTATATACATAGTGCGACTCGTGATTTCGTCGTAAACTGCATATATATGGCTGCGCTGCTGCTTTTTCACCTAGACTCTTTCCACGGGCAACTTTTTCTTCATTTGTATTTCGCATTTCTGCCGATCGGGAGTGGGAGAGCGAGTGAGGAGAGGCTCGTAAATAGCGATTTTGACCGCGGTTCTCTGGGCGTGTATCCACTTCCCGCGCGAGCGCGAAAAAAAAACCAACTACATGCGGCGGCTCCGCGCAGTGTGTTTGCGTGCGTATGTGGGTACGAGCCAACCGCGCGCGAACTTACAACTGGAGCATGGAATTCAATGCGTTACCTAATCTCTCGCTCGTAATTCGTAAGAGCTGCGTTGCGCGCGCGCGCGCGTGTGTGTGTGTGTGTGTGTGTAGGTGTGTGTGTGTGTGTGTGTGTGTAGTGTATGTGTGCGTTGAGGCAGCGAGTGAGCAGTTCTCTCTCTCTCTCTCTCGATCCCGCGCTAATTGAAATAATTATGTACTTCGGAAGCGGAAGTTTGTATAAAAGACGATCTTCAAATACTCCGATGCTTCTATTTCGTACCCTCGAACCGGCAGAAAAAAAAAGAATTAAGCTGAGCGTCAAGGGACAGGATGTATCATACGAATAATATTATGTGCAAGATTATATATGTTTGAGATTCGAAAATGGCTTGTATTTAATGCGAACAGCGTGTGGGTGTGCGTTTATGTACTCTTTAATCGGCCGTGACGTTGGTGATATTTAATGATTACCAAACTTTTATTGCTAATTGTCATGTAATATACGCCTCAGACGAAACAGAAATAATATTTGTAACGGATCGACCGAATATATATATATATATATGTATAATCCTACATCATGTTAAGTTTTGTCAATATTACCGTTGTGATAATCAGAAATAAATTTCTGTACGGCTTTAAATTCGTGTATGCATATCAAGCTGTATTTTAAACTTCAGAATTGCGAATGCTTACAAAATGTAAGTTAAAAAAATTAAACGCTTGGAATAAATTGTATTTTGCGGTCGTCGATAATTAATCAGTTAGAGGTTGAGTATAAATCTTTACTTCCGAAGCTCTTTATTCTTAATGATCCTATCTAAAACTGTATTTATTTCTTTCAGAAATTCTTTCTAAAATCGTGTATCTATCGAATAACAAACACACTTAAAGCTTTACAAAGCGCTCGTTCCATGTAATTTATGAAATTAGCTATAATATCCGAAAACCCTAGAGGTCGAGATTTAATCGAAAACCGTAGGCTAAAGCGATGTTAGAAGACATTCATCTTCCAGTGTTTCACCAAAATCCGGAATCCTCAGGCTATGGTGTATATCCAAAGTAACTTTGCGAGTTTGTCGAAATCTATATCTTGGTCTAGCGTAGAATATTACGAAACGAACAGATTAGAAGAAGCGATTCGTCCAATATTTGCATAACCACAACTGAGAGAAAATATTTAAATCTTCGGGATTTCTTAAATTTATATCCTTCACCTGCTTTGGGAATTTTATTATACGGTCAACGTAGTGCGTCACGCGCGCTCTATAATTTTTTGCCAATGTAATTTTAGGAGTAGTGTCTTCAAATCGATAAAATTATGCGTGTTTTTATAAAACGTCATAAAACTTTATCTTCAATAATCGTTAAATTTATAAAGCATTCGTGCATAAATTTGATATCATAATTTTTCCTACAATTTCCCGTATAATATACAACCAATACAAACAGGCTGCGTAATACCAAAACTTAACAAAATAAAGCTTTCACGTGAAACACCAGGTGAAGGCAGTTCTGCGCCTGCTTTCAAAATCCTTCCGGCATTTCGTACGATATTAGTAAACAGATATAATAGCAGTGCCACAGGTCCACGTGCCCCTGAAGATAAACACATACGCGGATCTCGCTCTGCAGCGTATAATGTAAGTTACAGAAGAAGCAACGAGACGTAAAGGCAATGGCTCACCTCTTTCATGCCATCCAGTCGGCCCAAGCTCTTGGTGCCCCTCAAGGGCGGAAAGGCCGCGTCCTGCCAGGAGGGCGAGCAGGGCTGGGGTTCCCCGACGGAGGAGAGGTTCAGGCCCCGGGCTCTGCTTTTGCTCTTGCGCTTGTCCAGCAGATGCTTGGCCCTGGACTTTCTGACCGGCGCCGCGGTCCTTCCCTCGTCCTCAGGCTCGCTCTGAACCTCCCAGCGCGAGGGCGATTTGAATCGCCTGCGGGGCGACGTGGGCGACGTCACCGGCGATGTTAACCTCTGCACGAGGCTCCCGAACATGGTCATCACTCGTTTTCTCTGCTTCTCGGACGAAATTCACACCTTAACTGCTATCAAACTCGGCTGCCCATTCGCTGTCCGCTCATCTTTCTCCTCAGTCCCTTATTTTCACTTTTGTCTTTTTCTTCACCGTCTCACCGATCGTGAAAGCACACTTTTTTTCTTCTCGCCAAAGAAGACCAGACAACGATTCAACAGTCCACTGTTTATTGTTCAGTTCCGACCCAAAAATTTCCCGGCTGAGCGTAAGAACTGCATCTTTCAGCCAAGTGTGGAGGCTCACAGCTCTCGCTCGAAACCTCGGCACTGATATCACTCGCGGTCAACAGTCGAATATTCACACCCGGTCACACAGTTGGTATCGGTATATGATGAACAGTAGAGAGAGAGAGGTCGTTTCCTCACTGCACCAAAACAACACTGTCCCGCGGAGCGAGGAAAAAGGGCAAGAACGGATGACACTCGGTGGGGCCGCAAATGGAACCGGCAGGATTTCACGCGGAGCGATCCTTATCGTGGTCCGAGTGCGTGTTTCTCTCGTTGGCTCGTCCAAGGTCTCTCCTCTCTGCTGAATGCAGGATAGACTCGACACACTCGGCACCGCGACCGAGCTGGCAGATAAATATCCTCGAAATCGAGTAGGCTATCGGAGCGGCGGCGGCGGCGGCGGCGGCGGCGGCGGCGGCGGCTGCGACGGCAGAGGTAAGCGGAGAAGGAGGAGGAAAGGGCTGGAGATCAGTGGCACACTCGCGCACTCGGACGCTCGGCGAGAATCATCTGTTGCGCGCAGACTCCGCTGACCTTCGTGGGCACGTGCACTTGCTGCGGCTCTGCAGCTCCTCCGGTACTACACTCGGAAGCACGTGTGCCAATAGGCCAGTAGTTGCAGTTGCCTCCTCTTCCCGGTTCGCTGCCTCGTTCACTGCCTCGTTCACTGCCTCGCTCCTTCACTCGTTCTCTCTCTCTCCCAAAAAGTCTGGCGGGGGGGACCACTCGGCCAGTGCACAACTCGGCTCTTTTTCTCCGGATTCCAGCGCACTCGCTTTTTTCTCCGGCCGGACCGAGACTCGGCCTCGCAGGTGCCTCTCGCACTCTCTACACGGCCACTTCCTTGCTGCTGCCGCTGCGTGTAGTATGGCTAGCGAACAGGTGTGCGTGCGAGGGACAAGCGAGAGAGAAAGAGAGACGGAGAGGAGAGGGAGAGGCAGACGCAGACGAACAGAAAGAGATGGAATGAGAGAGAAAGAGAGAGAGGAGGGAAATAGAGAATAGAGAAAGATAGAGGTAGATAGAAGTGGTAACGCGCGACTCGACGAGCCAGTCTCGCCCGTACTGCGTGCGGAATGGAACTGGCGTGGCTGTCGCGGCGACCGGTGAGTCGGAGTGGATAATGCGGCGGCCGCGCCGAATCACCGTGGAACGAGAGAAGTGGGGCCGCGACGTCGAACGAGTGCGCACGGACTCGACCGAGCTTGCACGAGCCTCCGACACACCGGCGGAGAGAGGGAGACAGAGACGGGGAGAGAGGCTCAGACTGTCGATGCACCAGAGTGAGAGAGAGAGAGAGAGCGAACGGGGGTTGCCATAGTAACCGGGACTCATTCTCCCTCGGGGTCCGCTCTCCCTCTCTTTCTCTCTCTCTCGCTGCAGTCCCCGCGATGCAAGTGTGCGTGTGCGGCATACGTGAGCGAGTGCATGTCGTCGACGGTGATGATGATGATGATGATGATGATGATGATGATGATGGTGATGATGATGATGATGATGATGAGCGCTCAAGAGAGACGAGGTGCAGCCCAGGCTATGCGCGAGTGCACGCGTGTCTTCGTATACAGCATGCAGAGAGCTGCGTGGAGTCTGCTTCCGATCGGACTCGTACTACTGGAAAAGATGATCGCTGCGTCTGTTAATCGTTAGATTAACAGGGGGGATCGACTGTTTTGCATCCAGAGACCTTTTTTTGCCCATCCCGCATGCATGACTGCAGCACCGCTTTTTGGTTTTTTCCTTTGCTGTAGCGCGAGTGAGTCATTGGAAGATGCGCGCACCGATGGGATTGTGTGCGGCCTTGAGCAACGCTAATAGGAGGATTCATAGCTCGATATATTCTTGCAGTTAGATTTTTGTGCGTAATTCAATTGTCGACATTCAAGGGCTCGACATGAGTTGTTGAAATTTTTGTATACGTATATTTTTGTAGAATGTATTGTATCAAGGATTCGCTAAAATAAGAGACGAGATTACTTTACCTTGATTCGTGAATTTAATTAAATGTTCATTTTTTATAGTCTGACCCAAATAAAAGTTGATAATATAAAATGTTAAAATTTGTCCAAAGTTTTATAAACTGCGTTCAAATAAATTAAAGATATCGACAAATAATTGGACCAAGATGACGGTCCTCACTAGCTTGATACGAGCTCACTTCCATACACAGCGCACATTCTCGGCGCAACGCGTGTGTAAGTAAAGAGCATATATATAGAGCGGAGTAAGGCGCGCGAAGATGGAGAAAAAAGAGCGGATAAAGGGATAAAGGGCGCTTCCAGTCGGGATAACAGCGAAAGAAAGGGGGAGAGAGAAAAAAACACTGTGTGTGTGTGTGTGTGTGTGTGTGTGTGTGTGTGTGTGTGTGTGTGTGTGTGTGTGTGTGTGTGTGTGTGTGTGTGTGTGTGTGTGTGTGTGTGTGTGTGTGTGTGTGTG